>JAYKAV010001776.1:1379857-1402668 GCA_035582835.1 Phoebastria nigripes
TTCCTTTTTCCCCTTTTTAAAAATGGGGGTTATGTTTCCCCTTTTCCACTCAGTGAGAACTTCACTGGACTGCCATGACTTCTCAAATACGATGGATAGCGGCTTAGCAACTTCATCCGCCAGTTCCTTCAGGACCCGCAGATGGATCTCATCGGGTCCCATGGACTTGTGCACCTTCAGGCTCCTTAGATGGTCTCGAACCTGATCTTCTCCTACAGTGGGTGGCTCTTCATTCTCCCAGTCCCCACCTTTGCCTTCTGCAGCTTGGGCGGTGAGGCTCGAGCACTTGCCAGTGAAGACCAAAGCAAAAAAGTCATCGAGTACCTCCGCCTTCTCCATATCCCGGGTAACCAGGTCTCCCATTTCGTTCCAGAGAGGGCCCACATTTTCCCTCGTCTTCCTTTTATCCCCAATGTACCTATAGAATCTGTTCTTGTTGCCCTTGATGTCCCTGGCCAGATTTAATTCTATCAGGGCTTTAGCTTTCCTAACCTGATCCCTGGCTGCTCGGACAATTTCTCTGTATTCCTCCCAGGCTACCTGTCCTTGCTTCCACCCTCTGTAGGCTTCCTTTTGTGTTTGAGTGTGTCCAGGAGCTCCTTGTTCATCCATGCAGGCCTCCTGGCGTTTTTGCCCGATTTCCTCTTTGTTGGGATGCATCGCTCCTGAGCTTGGAGGAGGTGATCCTTGAATATTAAGGCCTTTACCAGGCCAAACCTGGTAATTTTGTTTTGCAAAAGCCCCTGGCATAGGTCTGGGGTTGCTCTGACTCACAGCCAGTCTGCGGTGGCCATCCATGGGCTGCCCACGCTCACAAATGCAGAAAGCACCCAAACGCACTTTTACACCCCACGTGCCACCCATGCAGGGCCCATCGCCAAGCCCATGCAGGGGTGGTTGGTGCCTAAGCGATCTCCCGCCTGGCCTGCAGACACTGTCATAACAGCACAGGGCACCATGATGGGAACCACCATCCACAGCCTTAAGCTAAACTCTGGCACAGACACTGCAGCTTTTCTTGCCGTGCAAGGTGCAACCTGCCCTCTGAAGAGCGCCTGTGTGCTCTTTAAGTACACGTTTTAATGACTGAGAAACTGGGACCAAAATAACTCAAAAGCTGAAGGGCAAATGAAACATCCAGAATCCAATCTGTTCTCCGCAGGTTGGACCACTACTACTTCTGAAAAGCGGAAGCTAAACGTTAAGTCGCCAGATGATTCCAGGAGCTGAAACTTCAAGAGAAATACCAAGTTTTACGAGCACGGAATAAATAATTAGAAATATTAAGTAATAACAACCCACCCCTGTTACCTCCTCTACCCAGTCATCTCAAGATAAAACTGATGCAGAATTTCACCCAGGAGATGTTTTCTTTCACTTGTTAGAGGAAGTTCACCTTCCCAGGAATTAAAGATGTGCCAAAAGAAAACAAAAGCTTCCAACACTTTTTCTTTATTTGTTACCATTTCTCCTTCACTCACATGTGAGTTTGGGCCCGCAGTTCTCCATCCCTCCCTCTGGCTTATGACTGCCTATCTGCACGGAGATGTTCTTTACATGGGGTTTCTGTCACTCCACCCACTTGCGAATGGGGAGCACTGAGGCTTCTTTAGCCCCTGAATAACTGTTAATTACATTTTTTCTCCTCTGTCTCCTACAGGGGACTCGCACAAAGCCACCAAGCAACGTGAGCACAACCTCTTCATGACGGGGTCCYGTGTTCGAGCCGCAGCCTCCGCTGCAGGTGCCAGGGCAGCGCAGGGTCTTCGTAGCAGGAAGGGGCTGCGAGGAGGACTGCGCTCCAGCCCCAGCCCCTGGGCTTGGAGAAACTTCCATCCCCCACCGCCACTGCCCCCTCCCCTCCTCACAATGCTCAACTGCTCAGGCTTTGTGAAGGGAGGGGTGAATTTCTAGGGCTTTCGGGGTTTTTAAGATAGGGGGAAGAAAAAAAAAAATCAATGTCAAATTCCTTTGAATAGAAGATACTGCATGTTGGCAGAAGCCACTTTTCACAGACTCCAGCCGTTTGAAATCTGAAACACTAAAAAGTGGCTACTGTGGATGTGCTGTATTCTTCTTTTCAAAGCAATCTGGCACACAATTTTGCTCCCCTGTTTCAGGACCCAATCCTGCATTCCTTTCACGCTCAGACTCCCATTGACTTTAAGGAATGCAGGATTGGATCCTAAATGTGTGCTTTACTCACACAATAGCTCCTCATGGTTACAATCTATTGAGAAAGGCACACTTTAAAAACCATTTGGAATTGCAGGCTCATCCACCAGGCCAGAATGCCTGTAAAGATCTTCCATTATTTCAGGAAAAATGCTCGGTGTGTGAATTACACACACACACTCACACATTTTCCTGGTTTCAAGCTGCAGGCACAGCTTAGCTTGAGATGCATCAAAATATTTTGAGCACTGGCCTGATAGCTCATAAAGAAACCATGTGTAATTTTAGTTTTTGAAAAAAAGCAAAACTCTGGAGGGAAAAAAAGCCACAAAAGCAAACATATAAGCAGCTGAATCTTTAGGACAGTTTTTCAGAGAACTTTTGTAAAAGCTTCTAAAAGACCTGCACCGGCTAAGACAAAACAGAGCCTTGCACTGCTATTTTTGAGGATGCTGTATATTGAGTTACAAGGCTATTACGATGCAAATCTCAAATGTACAAGCTTTTTACTTGGCCATAAACACAAAACAGTATACATTGTCCTTTCAGAAGAAAAGGTTTGCTGCTAAAATAGCAGAAGCCCTACGTAAATAACCAACATTCTTTCTGCCTGAGGTCACTGACTTGGCCTATTCAATTCCGGGCTAGTCTGGGATTTGACAATCTAAGCAGGGGAGAGGCCCTTTCCTTTTTTTCAAAAGAATGCTGGGATTTTATTTGAAATTTAAACTCTTGCAAACAAAAGGTGGCATCGTATGCTAGAGGCCTATGAAGGTGGAGTACAGGATGTGTATTGTTTTCTCCCTTTACATAGATTCTTTCAGGAAGGAGTATTCAGAGTCTGTGAACAAATTCTAATCAAATATTATCATCAGGTAGGCAGACATAGCAAGATATGAACAAACACTTTTAAGAGATCAGGAGATTTACTTTTTAAAAATATCGATGCAGGGAAAGCATAAAAATTGTTTAAAATTATAATTTAAACTATAATTTAAAATAAATTATTTTTTAAATCTTAATTGAAAATTCCTCCACAGTTTAAGTTCCTATACTAATTCATATTTGTACACTAAAAAAGAGCTTTTCAGTGCAAATTAACTGGCTACAAAGTCAGCATTCATTCTCATTCCCTATCTCAAGTTGATCTGTCCTGGCAGATGGCAGTTAACTATTTTTCCTCCTGATTACCATTGCCCAGCTCTTACTTGGAGTCTCACAAAAGTACACTCTTGTATAATACAATTATCATTTCCATTTCTGGGCTGTTATCCAGGCTCTGCACTGCTCTCTGCCACCCCTCCAGCATGGGAGCAGCGTGCCAGCTCCTGCCACACGGACGTGCTAGTACCACACACCTCCCACCACAGACGACTACACTAAGCTGAATTTGCAGCTGGTGTAAATCATGACAGCATCACTAAATTCATCACAATTTATACAAGCTATAGACCTGCCCCAAGGTACTATCTTTGCCAGAAAAAAGTCTGTCTTTGCTATGCACTCACTAACGTGTGGTAAAATCCAGATGAAAACAAGGCAGTTCATCATTTTGACATGTTTGTAGCCCAGGGTAAACTCTATACTCTCCTCTGCAGCTTACCTTAACCTGCCATGATGTCAAAATGAAAAACTTCATTATCTTCCCTAGGATTTTGCCTTGTGTCAGCTATCGTGCTGAAGGAAGCACCTTTCTATCCAGGAAGCACGCCTTTGCTGCCGAGAAACCTCGCATTTCTGCACTGAGGCAGGTAACGTGTCTTGCTCTGACTGCTCTGCATCATTCGCCACCACCAAAGCCAGCAAGCCCAAGACTGGGTGGAGAGGATGTGGAGGGTACATTTCTGCCCCAACCTAGCTGCATGACTTAAACTGTCAGTCTCCAGCAGGATTATGTAGATAGATAGCTAATATCTTTTGTTACCTTGCTGGAAAACCCCACCTTTCTTGGCAGGGTATCCATAATCTCCGTGCCATGTTTACTCTAGTGTGGAATTCGCTCTTCCTTTTTCTCTCCTCCTACTCTTCGGTCAGGTTACTTAACCAAAAGGTTACTTAATGCTGCAGGGACAAGATCATCTGTGACCTCTGGTACTCGGGCAAAGCGTTCCTGTGCAGACCATATTATAAACTTAGCAGATACTTTCAAGCTTCCATATAATTTGCAAAAGTTAAAATTGGCAGATGTTTCCTTTCTCTCCCACTTACGTATTTATTCTATCCCATACCACCCATCAATTTCAGGGTTAAGGCATAAATTATTTCCATAGAGCTCCAACAGAACAACTTAGGTTGAAAAGGAATTTGTAAAAACATAAGCCAAGTGTATATTTAGAAACAGAAATACAACAGCCTGCATTGATCTAATAGCTATTTTGGGCCTATATATTAACATATATCTTAAAACTTATTTCTTAATAAGCTAGCAAGTGGACACACTAACAGGGAAATGTAAAATAAAGCTACAAATGTACTTCAATTAAGATTTTTTTTTCAGGGCTGGGTTTACAAATGCAAAAAAAAAAAAAAAAAAAAGAAGAACAAGGGCAAAGCAACACAGACCACTGAGTAAAAACCATGAGAGGCCTCCCCACCACTCAGCAAGCTGGGAGGGAAGGGGGTACAGCTCTTCCCCCGAGGTAGCTTCTACTGTGGGAAGCTTTCATGGTTCCATCACAGACCCTGCTTGTTATCAGCAAAGAATTCCACTTTTCCAGCTGCTGCTTGTCAGCCAGGACTTAAAAGAGTACTTGTCTTATCACACTGTCCCAGGGTCCCAGTGCCAGCCCATTCTATGGAAAAATAAATCCATCACCAAACTGCAGCCTATTCCAGCCCAAGTCTTCCTGACTCTGCAGGATGCAACCTTCCCGAGCAGCCTTGCTGGCCGCTACCCATGCAACGTGGTGGGTGGTTTTCATTCAAGCTCCAGTAAGAACCACCATAGTGGCAGCAACAAGGATCCATCTAGCACGGTATCCTGTCTCCAGCTCTGGCCAAGAGTGGAAGCTCAATGGGAAAGAGCATTAGAAACAGGGCTCGCACAGGCTGATGTGTTCCCAAGAATAACCTCTCAGCTTCCAGCAGCCAGCACTTAAGGCCTTCCTGCACCGCAGGTTGCATCATAACTATTATGTTTAATAGCCTCGCTGGACCAATCTTTCTTTAATTTGTCTAATTCCTCTATGAGATCATTTATACTTTTGGCCTCCACGCTGTCCCTATGGCAGTGAGTTCCACAATTTCATTATGCATTGTATGAAGCGTTCCCTTTTGTTTGTTTTAAACCTCTGCCGATCTCAAGCTTCTGTTGCATCCTAAAGAACAAAGCAGCCTCTACAGTCATCAGCACCAGACTAGAGAAAAGCTTTGTAAGTCAAAGCCTGAAACTTCAGTCTTGAACTGCACCTGGAAATAAACAGGATGCAGATCACAGGCACAACTGGTATTTTTATCTAGCAGCTTTTTGAGACTCTGCTTAGGTCCTTGTTGTACAACACAGAAGTGGACAGTTCACGCTCTGTGTGTGAGCTCCCTGCAGGAGACATGACCAACCCACCAAGTTCTGCACTGCCTGAAGTTAATGAGCAGCCTTCATGAGGAGTGAACTGCTATAATACACACAGGAGATAATTTCTATGGGAATACATCCAAAAGAAGAAGCCACTGTATTCCAGTAAGACTAAAGGAAGGGAAGGGGGGGGGGGGGGGGGGGGGGGGGGGGGGGGGGAAGTTTGGTCCCTACTGCCATCTGGACATTCAGAGCAGGGCAAGAACCCACCAGAGACTCCACCTAACAAACTTAACTAGCAAAAGTTAGGTAAACTTGTTGAAGTGAGGGCACTGCAGACCCCTCACCCTTGCTACCAGGTTCTTTCTTGCAAGTCGTTATTCTCTTCTTCATTCAAGTTCAGCCTCAACTAAAAATCATAGCTTAGCCTGGCTCTGAAGCAGACAATGAGAAATCTGATTGAGAGCTGGAATGGCAAGTCACATTGCTGAATGTCATCTCTGCATGGAGTGAGCTGCAGCATCACCTTCTCTCCTAATACTTTATACATAAAAGTATGTTGAACAAAAGAGTGGACACAGCCCAATCCTGTGGCAACATGCAAGAGAGCCTCAAGGGAGATGAGCAATTTCCCTAAACTATCTTCTGCGTTGTCTCAGAGAAACAAGAATGGATTTGCACAGGAACAGCTTACTTTCTTCCTCCCAGTAGCATTGTATGCGTCAGCACCTCAGTGTGAGCAGCATCAAAGGGCGCTGCTGATGAACCTAAACACACCAGCAATGCTTGATTTGAGTCACATCCAGAAAGCGTTCAGCAGCCAACACCAATGGCACCCATGTGTTTGTGAAATCAAGCTCACAGTGCTCAATTCTCATTCCCTTGAGATAAATCCTCACAATAAAGTGAGATTGTTGAGATCCACAGTGCCTAGAGATGGCATCTTGAGCAACAGCTATAGATTTTTTCATGTGATAATGGAAGAACGTGTCAGGGAATGGTCCTCGGGACCAGAAGTGCTAAGAAAGCTTAGAAAGGTTAGTACACAGCGGAAAAAAAAAATCTAAATATTCTCAGGATGGCAAAGTATTAAAACATTCTGCCAGTTTTGAAGCTTGTTCTTTGGGTTTAGCTTATTTAGCAGTAAGTTTGAAAGAACTGCACAGAGAGACAACTCTTCTCTTGCCCACACTGGTGAACGATTATACTGATGTTAATAATGTTACTTCAGATTTATTCTGCGTAACTTCGAACAAAACCCTACAAGGACCTTAGATGTGTGTTTTAGAGAGTATTCCAGTATACTTTGCTGTAAATAAAATAAACCTGAAAATTATAGTTGTACTGAATTACTGAAATCAACTGGGGCTTGCTCAGCCAATTCAAAATATAATCAGAAATCCGCCATCCAAAATGGCCTGTCCTTGATGTTTTGTGGTGGACTGACCACAGCTTCCTGCACCAGGTCACATTAGAACTAGAACCACAAGCAGCTTCCAAGACAGAGAGCTGAATAGGTAGGACTTCTGATAGTACACTCACTTCTTTTGGCACTCAGGTACAATAAGGATATTGTTCCTTTAATGCTTAGCTTTCCTTTTAAGAAGTATGTGAGATTTCAGCCAATTCTCCCCAACGATTAGTTCAGGATGAATGTACTTAACTCAGGATTCAGCTGGAAAGAGCCCAAGTAGATGCAATCAATTTTCCACTAAATCCACTTCCTTCCTCTATTCTCTACCCAGCATGAGACATCAGCTCGCCACTACAGCCAGTGGTGACTAAGACAATGAAAACCTCTGCCTCCAGCCATGCTCATATCAAACTTGGTTATTTCTTCTTTCGATTTTCCCTGGTTTTCTGTTTTTGCATATCCTGTTCACTAGCCCAACATTTGGGCTAGGTGAAAAAGCAGCTATACAGCAAATATGAAAAAGCAGCTATACAGCAAACCACAAACACCAAATGCATTGGCTGCTGTAAACCCTGAAGTTAATCATTCAAAACTGTACAGAATCAGCTGCAGAACTTCACTGATACAGGACGACTTTCCCCTTTGCACATGTTTAACTAGAACCTCCCTGAGGTTTCAGTGCGCAAGTACTGTATGTCTGCATCTGCCAGCACCCGTGCTCTGCCATCTCTGTGTCTAACACCAAATTATCTTCACCATCATCATCTAAAGACCATAGTACTTCTGAGATATTAGCCGCGGGCCACTTTACTTGAACCAACCTCATGCAGCATGGCCTGAAAAAGAATAGGGATGATTTGCTACTAGAATTTAACCAGGGTAATAAAAAACAACACTGGTTCAAAAAACAAGACTTAGAAAACATGATCTCTGGCTCTCACCTACATGCCTTTTTAAGAATTTAAGTAGATGATTTCCACCCTCATTTCCCCAAGCGTATACATTCTCCTTTGTTAAATAACTTGTGGAAACAGCAAAACAAGTCCTGGTGGCTGTGTATTCTTTAGGCTTTCTTCCTCTAGAATAGTGGTCTCCAAACTTTTTTGATCGTGTTCCCCTATCAGTAAAAAATGTTTGAGCATGAATCCCCAATACGTGTATATTTATTTATTTATAAATTATATACATCTACTACCGAAGTATTTTCTTCCCACACCCTAATGGATCGTCTTGAGCACTCTCTGGGGTGCGTGCACCCCACTTTGGAGACTGCTGCTCTAGAGACCATTGGACTGTTAATACTGATTCAGCAAATTGTTTCCACAGGTCTGAATTTACACTGCTGTGGTTCCTAAGGTCTGTAACCCACTGACTCACTCAAATAAGTTATTTGCATTATTTCCAGGAAAAATTTTGCAGGGAACGCAGTTGGAAGAGTGACAGCGTAGAGTACCCAGGCGGCCAGCTGAGTTAAGTGACTGAGGTTCTATGACTATATCCAATTTAGTGTTAGGACATACCACACTTGTGTTTTAAAACACATTGATAGACAACCATTAAGACACAGCAGTCAGTAATCAAAAATGATTGCTAAATCCATTCCTGCTTTTAAATATGCATTAAATCAAATGCCTTTCACTCTGCACAGGTACAATTAAAAGAGCTGACAGGTATTAGCAGCCATACTCTGCATATGCGCTGGCACTGTGAGTCACCCACACCAGTTGAGTCAGCTGTGCTGTCAGATGCCAGCAGCCACTGCTGATTTTATTTCTTCTTACAGGAGAAACTTTAAAAGTTTATCTTCTTCACTTCTTTGCCTATTTCTTGCCTAGCTCATTGTTCACTTTTATTACTACTATTCCAAATATAGTGCAAGTTCACATGAGCGTGGCAAACAAAGAGTCAAGGCTTGATGGTTTTAAGCAAGAAAAATCAGCTTGGGGGCTGGGGGAGAGGAGGAGGAGAAAGAAGCAAGTCTAAGGAGGATCGAGAGCAGGGAGCACTGCTGGAAGCAGAGTCCCTGCCAGAAGAAGGCAGAGCAGCTGGGCAGACAGCAGGTGGGAGCCCCTTCCCRAACACAGGCAGGCTGCCTGCCCACACCAAGGCTGGGCTGCAGGGGCAGGGCAGAGGGAGCAGGCAGGGGATGGCAGTGCTAGGGACTGACCAGCTGAGTCATGGGGGGAGAAGCAGTAACAGCAGATACGGAGGTGAGGACGAGGTTATATGGGGCCCTGAACAGGAAAGGGAAGGAATACAGGGTTTTTTGCATCTGTAAAGGGAGCTTGTGAAGACAGAAAGGAGCGGGACGGTACACAAAGCAGCAAGGGAACCTCTCACCAAGCGCCTGACGCCTCTGTGCCACCTAAACTCCATGGGATGAACGGGCAGAGGAAATGGAGCGTATCTGTGGGACTTGAAACCTGTTTTTGTGAGCCTGCCCCTAACACCACAAAGCATCGAGCACTCACAGGGGACTTTGGGAATGACTTCGCAAGGCCCCAGTAACCTCACAAACAACCAAGTTTACCATGGGGTTTGAACGCCATCTCAGAGGCCACGACTGTCAACAGCCTCCCCTACACCCTCCTGTGCCGAAGCACTCCTCCCAAATGGCATGAGGCAACAGGAGCGCTTGCAAAACCACTCGGCAGAAGATGCTTTGAGAGTGTAAGCAGCACTGCCTCCAGTAGGCTTCCGCATCTCTCTAGTCATGTCATGCACAAACTAAAACTTAAATGCAAACATACTGAGCTACACCTTCACCTGTCACTCGGCTTTGTGGGACACGGCACAGAGAGACTAGAACGCTCTTTGCCATTTCAGCTTCAGGGTGGTTGTTTCATCACCCATGAACAGCAATGTTGTGGGTGAAATGCTGAAGCATCTGAGCCCCCACTACCCCAAAACGGTAGTAGGAGGTTATTCTGGCCCAGGACCACAGGACACAGACCTGTTCCTCAAGTACTAAACATCCATAAGAAGAGGAGAGCGCTAGACACAGGAGACCAAGTGTCTAGCAAGCGCTCAAAGCCGTTCCCCAAGGAACCCCTCCTCACTCCTTGCGTACCCTAAGCCTGCTGGAACGTTTGGGGCGGGCAAGGAACACAGAACTACACCCAAAGTTATTACACTCCCACTTTCTCCACCACTTTAAGAAAATAATTCTCATTAATTTATTTGAATGTTGAGCCAGGAGAGCTGGTGAGCTCTCATGAGAGGGTGGATCATCAAGAGAAGGCGACTGTTTAAGGGACAGCCCAGAGTGTCTACGTATCGGGTACCAGCCCCAGCCAGACTGCTTTCATCCTCTGCAGCCCAGCACTGATTTCCAGACACGCACTGACACTACAGTGTATCACATTATCTCTGCTGGCTGCCAAAGCATGCTGCCTGCGCTCAATCAGATACTGGTCCTGTGAACTGCCAAATGGAGTCAATAATCCTATAAATGGAGGAGTACTGAATATGGACTGGACGTTGGCCATCAGGGAGGCCATGGCGGGGTTTTGCTTCAGGTTTGTTTTTAGAAGTACTTACTGTACCTAATTCAAGACGGTGGGATCAAGTTTGCAAGCATGAAGATTTCCTATTTTTATTTGTGTCAGTTCAATGTGGGGCACCCACATATAGGTTTCACGCCGGTAAAATACTAGGAGTTTCTCAGTAAAACCATAAAATAATTCCTTACTATTTCTGGCATGGTGTTCATAATCAAAAAGCTGTATTGCAAAATTACCTGCTTTTTATACAAGTACAGGGAACAGGCTCACCTAGGGCAAACCACACCATTAATGTCGGTGTGATGGGATGGGAGCAGGCTCCTGCTGCCCAGCTAAGAGCTCATGCCTCTCCCCACAAAGTCAAGAATACTTTGACACTAACTGAAACTGGATTTGGCCATGAGTGATGATAAATCTAAAAAGTCCCAGCAGAAGTTCTGGTCAAAGGCAGGATTTTCAGGAAATGAGATATTTATTGGAAGGGGAAAAAATGCTTTCTGGCTAAGATCAAATTTACTTAGTTTCTTCCTGTGCTGTGTTTTGAGGGAGAGAGGCAGAGAAGAGTGGTTGGGAACAAGAGCTCTTCCCTACCTGGGTTAAAACCAAGCTAAAATTTCCTGAGAAGTCCAAGGATAGGAGGAAAACATCCACTGCTGGTAAATAACTCTAGAAAGTGACCTGTAGAAGTCAATTTACCAGAACCAAGATGGTCATTCTGTAACAGTAAGTTTACGAGCAAGCAAAACATTCAGCTCATGTCAAATACCAGGGGTCACCAAAGCACTTTCCTTGGTGCCCAAGGACAGCCCACTGCAGCTATAATCGGCCAATCCTCCCGAGTCCCATCATTTAAATGAGAAAAAAAAATTATGGTTGTTTATGTAGGCTTCGCGCCAAGCCCGTTTCTCTGATAAGCTGCTCTGGTGCATTTGTGTCTCACATCCGATTTAGAGTCCTCTGAATACTGGAGACAGCATTCCTTGGATACTTAAAATAAATTAAAAACACAACGTTGGGCTTGGACAGAGGAATGGGAACGTTATTCACGTGGCCCAGGCACTAAGGCCTCTGGGGAGTGGTGCTGGGAAAGTAGTCTTTTTAAAATCTTATATTAGTCCATGTATTTAATGATATATAATCCTCAAAATGGTCCTCCATAAACTGTAAACATGCGTTATTTGAGCAAGTAATTATTTTCAGTAGCATGCTGCAGCAGCTGTATGGCTTGGCTGCCAGACACTGCGTTTCCTCCAGCAAATGCATCTATTTGTGATATAACAATAATTATTTAATAATTTACAAACCTTCTCACTTCTCCAGTTCTTCGACCTCAGGATCTCCAAATAATTTCAAAGTATTAATGGAATCAGCACAGTATCACCCATGTGAGGTAGGTGAGAAGAATTATCTCCACATGGGCAAAGCCAGACAGGCTAAGTGATCTGCCCAAGGTGACAAGGAAGTCTGTAGCAAGTGGAGTAAAACCCTGTCCTCTGACTCACAGGGCCAATTTACCCCTTCGTGACCAGCAACCTATCAATCCTCTCAGCTAAGAATTTTTTGTCTGTCATTTGCCAACACCTTCTGCCAGAAGAAAGCCTGAAAGACAGAATGCTAAAGTTTGCTGCCACTGTTTATTTTATAAATGTGAAGACAAACTTTACCAAAAAAAGATCTTTTATTTTGTTTTGTACACGGCAAGATTCTTATGGGAAACAGCTTTTCTAGACCTGCAAGTAGTAAAAGCATCCTTAAGGTGAAGGGTGGCAGTGGAAACCTTTTACCTGTAAAAATAATTTGTAAGATAAAACCCAGGCTTCTTTCTGGTGTAGAACATCAATGAGTTTTCAGGCCATACAGACATCTCTCCCTTGAAATAAGCAGTAAACAAGAATTATTATTAAGGATGAGT
Source organism: Phoebastria nigripes (assembly GCA_035582835.1). Lineage (NCBI taxonomy): Eukaryota > Metazoa > Chordata > Aves > Procellariiformes > Diomedeidae > Phoebastria > Phoebastria nigripes. Next base: position 1,392,373 of record JAYKAV010001776.1, read on the forward strand.
TAGTAACCTAGCCTGGATAGGAGGCATAGATAAGGTTCAAAGCAAGAGAGTCCTTTTGTTAGACAGCACATGAGGATGAAGATAACAGAAGCAGCAAAAACAGATTTCCACTTCACGCTGTCCTTTGCTTAAGAGTTCCTGTCCTCATTAGGCAGGACTCGCAGGGCAGGAGCGAGAGGTGGGTGTGTGGCCTGGCATGAGGGGAGAGGAGAGGTCCTGCCACTGCGCTGCAGAGTGTCACCAGGGGAAGGGACAGCAAGAAGTCAAAGACTGGAGACAGGAGGAAAACAGGTAACAGGAATAAGAACAAAAAACTATTCAGTTGTAGAAGTACATGGGAAGTTTGGAAAAGGAGCTTTGCTGGTGAGGAAGGACAGACTGAAGTTTCCACAGCTGCAAAGCGGTATGATCTTGCCTCCTTGGTAAGGGGATGATGAGCTGCCAGCAGTCTGGAGTCTGTAGACCCTGGGAACTCGGGGATCCAGGAAAAGCCTAAGATAGGCGTAACAAGTCAAAATGGGAAATGACCAGGGTACAGTAAGATTTCAAACAGTGCCAAGAGCAAGGGGGCAAGCTCACTACTTTTTGGAGAAAAAGGTACTGACATGCAGTTAAGATCTTTACTGAAGAAATCCATTGTGCTTGTTTGAAATGAAGAACAAAAGATGCCCACACAGAAATAACAATGAAGTCTGAATTCTTCAGTAGAAGAACAGGCACATGCCAGAGCAAATGTAGGCAGAAAGAAGGAAGAAGAAAAAGTCAAGGGAGATGGAAAGCTGGCCTTCCCTTCTTCACAGAAGATGCACGAGAGACAAAAACTGAAGTTCAATCCTTCCAACACACCAGGAGAAGAATCAGGTAATGGTAGCCCACACTTTGGGTCAGTCCAGAGCGGTAATGGTGAGATCCACGCATCCAAGGGGTAGGACAAAGGAAAGACGGAGATTCAGTCAAATGATAGGAAAGTATCCAGGTGACACATGTTTAGAGGGGAGGCTAAACACATGAGCATGGACATGTTTGCGTACATGGAGAGGTTTGTGTGTGAGGACCAAATTTACTGAGACAGGCACTGGAAAAGAAATGATCAGTTGGTTGTGGGAGGAAGAACTGATTTACTGAGTGCTGAAGCGATGAAGGACAAAACTGATTAACTGGCACGTGTGGAGACAGAGTTGATTTATTGCTGAAGAAGTGATGATGATCTATATTAAATTAGAAATTATTTCAGAGAGGCATTCTGGGGCCTAGTTTTCAGATGAGTAAAGGATCAAGGACATCACTAAAGCATTGACTAGGCACTTTGCAAAATATATAGGGACAACACATAACAGAAACTTAGATCATTAAAATTACAGGAAGCCAACCGTGTGTATCTCCTTTCATTCATTTTCTTCTTCACTTTTTTCCTTCCACCTGTTTTTCCCTTTGTTTTTAGGTAATACTTAAAAATTACAGAACCTGGAAATAGGAAACAGAAACATCTGTTGATAATGTCAGTGACTTGCCTGCACTCTGTTCTGGATTATCTGGATTTCTTCCCCTTTGAGAGATGAACTCAACAGCAGCCCAAGGGAATCTTTTCTTTTGGAGAAACTGAGATGTGTTCCAAGAAAACATTTTAAATGGGCAGAGGGGAAGGCAAGAAAGAGGAGAAAAAAAAAGTAGAAGGGAAAGATGAAAAAAAACACACAAGAGATGTGGGTTTCAGACTAAGACAAGCAAGACCTGCAAATAGTAGATGCTGATAGGGAAACAAGGAAATTTTAGCAAATCTTGTTACACTAAACAATAGGTGGCATTCCAAATGCACAAAACTCTGCAAAGGAAGTGATTAGGTTCTCTGTGGTTTTTACAGAGAAATAAAAAACAGAGGCAGAAACCTTGTTAATTAGACTATATTTTTTGTACTTTATGTGTTTTCCAACCCCTGAAAGGATCACAGGTGCTGTCAGTGATTGGTTCCACATTATGAATACAAAAGTATTGTGGGAGGAATACATCTATGGTCAGTCAATCAACACAGAGAAAAGTTTCCATCGTTAGTTGCCAGGCAACCCCCACCAATTAAAATAACCATCAAAAGCCATGCATTTCATGATGGAATAATAAATAGTAGAACACAATTACTACCTTTCAAGGAAACAAGGAGACAGAGACAAATCACCAGCCAACTATTCATCACATGCCCTCTGATAATCAGAAATAGGGAATGGAAATGTTTTCCATTTCTCTGTTGGCTAGCTACCTATCAACACCACCCTTCCCTGGTGGGTCAGCCTCCAGATCTACCAAAGCTAGCTGCTAAAGCAGCCCTCACAGAAGAGTGATACTCCATATTAAGAGCCCCCCCCAACCAAAAAAAAAAAAAAAAAAAAAAAAAAAAAAAAAAAAAAAAAAAAAAAAAAAAAAAAAAAAAAAAAAAAAAAAAAAAAAAAAAAAAAAAACACAAAAACCCACCCACAAAAAACCCCACACTTTAAGCACATGCATCTTCAAGCACCTGAAATGTCTCCATAGAAGTAAGGCCCAGGACTGGGACAATCAGATGAGCCACCCTTAAAAAACAGGTCTCTCCTAGAGTTGAACCAACTTAAAGTAGTCACATAATCGAAAACCTTCCATGACATAACATCTAGTAGTATCATCTGTAGAAGAGACACAGTCAATGGACTGGTCTATTTATCTGAAGTCAAGCACACAGATCAGTGCTCTGCTGGACCAGAGCTAGCTGGGACAACAGAGCGCAATGCAAAGAAACTACTAAATACCTCCTAAAATATAAAAACCAACTAAATACATTCTAAATAAAGGAGAGTCTCCTGTGTCAGTCCCATCTCAAACATTTCTGACTACCCTTTTCCCCATCCCATCCTTTTTTGTTTTTCTAAAGCCTGGAATATTATCAGACTAACCACGGATCAAGATAAAGGAAACATTTTTCTACCAATCGGTACCCGAAGGTACTTGGGCTCTTACATGGGCTGGTATCCAAGTTTGACTTTTAATTACCAGAAGACAAGATTACATTCCTTTGCTGAGACTCATTCATGGTTCAGAGTCTTGCGCAAGGTGAACCCGAACCGTCTGAAGCCAGCTGTCATCTCTACCATCTGACTTTTTAAAGCGAGCACCTCCCTTTCTGTGAGTTTTACATTAATGGGTTCGTCTGGGACTGCAGTTGCAGACATACCTGAAATAGCTTTTAACTATCTGTCTTGATAGGTGTTAAAATGGAAAGTGCGGGGCTAAGCACAGGCTGTAACTTATCCCAAAGACGCAGAATGACTCTGGCAAAGTTCTGCACTCCTGCAGCAACACTGCGAGTTATCTCAATTACACGTCTACACAAACTGCAGTCTTAGCAGCACATAGAGCAAATCCTTTGGTCCTTTTTCCTAACCAAACTCGCACCTCTCCAAAGTGCTTGGCTTTTCCCGTGAATCACACCTCAAAGTAACTGCCCCACACGCAGTGTGTCAGGACCTACTGCCAGCTCCGGTTATGGCTTGGAAACCACCAAACACTCAGGTAGCCATGAATTCAATCCAAACGCGGGGTTTGAGTTGGGGATGAGTAACAATTGCAGTTATGCAAGTTGAGGGCATCCAGCTCTCACGCTCCAGGCCACGGGGGTCGGGGAGGAATGTTCCCACATGCACAGCACTGAATCACCCGCCGGCTTGTCTTCCCCTGCGCACCAGGTATTAGCCAATGGCTCTGGCAGGATTACAGACCAAAAATCCCAAAATTCCAGTCTGCTCCGGTCCGACAGTATGTGGTTAGAAAACGGCAGGGAAAAGTGTGCAAGGACATTAGCTACCCAGCAGACTTTCACTGCACAGCAATGCACCCCTCGCAGCAATACCCATTAGCTCCTCTCCCTTAAGTGTTCTTGCTGTGTTTCCTTGGTGCTCAGAACAGCTGCATGAAGCGGTGGCAGTCAGATGAACAGATACTGAACCTGCAACTGAATCACCTAAAAGTCAGCCACAAGGCACTTAGGAGTTAAAAGCCGCTGACACACACACACACGTATTTGTGCCACTGTGATCACCAACTCTAACATTGGTGGACACACAGTGTAGAGCTCATAGATTTGACACTGAATTTTGTTTTATTCTACGTGAAAATCACATTCACAGAGAATTTAATTTAAGGCTACAAAGCAAGTACTGGCAGTGTGCAATTTGGATGCAGTGACTCATGCCAAACTTGTAAATATGCTGTAGGGACAGAACAAATATGAATTGAAAATGAACCTTCCACTGGGAATTTGGGTATTTTAAAAACTCACCAACTGCTGATAAATATACACTGAAGGGACACAGCTCCCTTAAGATGTTCTGTGCCTTAACACCACCAAGAGCAAACAAAGGTTCAACCCGGGGCAGCAACTACGCAAAAGACCATTTCCAGTGTCACAAGGAACTTCTCCCTACAAGCCGGGACATGAGCAACCTCCTATTAATAGACATCTACGTACAATAGCTCTGAGTGGCCTCAGTCAGAAGGGAGCTGTTGCCTCCGAGACTTAATACGAGTGAAAAGGCAGGTTGCGTCCGTAACCATGAACCAATTCCCCTTTCACATGAGTTGGAGGGCATGGGCTAATTCAGAACTGCTCTTTATACCTTCAGGGTAACAATACTTACCGCTACAGTAGTCCCACTTGGGCCTTTTAAAATGGCAGTGCTGTCAGCCCTCGCTGTGATCCTTCTCTTAGAGGCTTGTAGCAATGAGCTTGTGAAGCCTGGACAAAGGCTGGTGCTGAGGCAGCAGCAGTGCCAGCAATCAACTGAACTGTGATACTTTTACGAGCTGTCCCTTAAAATCAAACCGCTGTACGAAACCCCCGTGAGTGCTCCAGTCTGATCAATAGCTACCAGGTAAGAAATGAGCCACATACCTTTGGGATTATACAGCTTGCTTTAGGCTTCTGATTGATCTTGCGGTGATTTCCTGTGCCTTAAAACCAGTGGCAAAAGTGCAAATTGAAGACGAATGGCATGCTCAAACATTTGCCTTCATGTAAGAGAGCAGAACATGTCCCTGGTTTTTATGGTAAAATACATCTCAGCTGTAAGAGTACAGAGACTTCAAACCCTTAGCTCTGGAAAGCTGATTCCCTGCCCATCTCCTACACCCTCAGAGTAACAAATAACAAACCAATATCCCTCACCGTAAAGATTTATCTTACTGCAGTTTCTACAATCATTGCCACTGGATTAAAATTTTCAGCCTGAAACGATGCTGTGGATGGCATTTAGATCTGCAAACTGGAGGCACCTGATAAGTTATCTTCTGTAATGAATATCAAATAGAGCCCATTAATTCCTGCAACTGATTACCTGCACTTAGAGCACACAAGCAATCTGGCATTATTGCCATTTTTCTTCAACAAATCCTGTCACGCTCTGAAATACTACCACGAGGAATTAGATGATGAGCTTTTCAGGCAGACGTTTTTCAGCTCTTGTCTTCCGTAAGCAAAATCTGCAACTGAACTCCTGCCAAAACTGAAATTTTACACTTAACAGAAGGGACAGTGTATGTTGTTGCCTGAATTCATCTCTGTTATTTAAGATTCAGCAAAGCATGCTTACATATGAGTAATATAACATATTTAAGCACATGTCTAAGTGTTTTGCTGAATCAAGGCCTAAAAGAGGTTCCACTGGTGTTAGGGCTGAGAGAGGATTTGAATCTATGTTTAAAAAACATCCTAACAAGCTTCAGTTGTTTTCTCTAAGAGATTGTGGCTAAAAATCTACATTGAACTATTTGATCCCAAGGAAACCAGATCGCTTTGGCTTTTACATTACCTGAAGAGAATTACCTGACCTCTGAAAAAAAGCTATTGGAGGAGCATGGCTTTTTGCAGAAGGCAAAGGTTTACACAGAGACATAACAAGAATTAACTGACAGAGCAAAGTTCCGAGATGCTGAACTTGCTCAGTTATGGGAGCAAGGCTCAACTATCCAAAGCCCACCGAACACATTAAAGAGGCAGAAATGCAGCATTTTCTTTTAAAACATAAAACGTGCCTGCTAGGTAGGTAATTTACTTTTCCTTTCCATTCTTCTTCTAACCTCAGCTCACTGGCAAGATTTCCTTTTTTTGAGGAGATCCTGAACAACTCTGAATCAATATATTACTTTTATCCCAAAGTTGCCAGAACCTAGGAAGACAATGAAGAGATTTACCATCTGAGCATTTTACCAAAACGTCTAATGGGGACAGAAGTCTCCTGTTTATTTACTGTATCTCTGAAATATTTCCTCATCTTTCTGCATTCATGTTCTCAAGAGCTAACCACCATCACTGCAGAAGAGCCCCGAGAATCCATCCTTACATCCTCACGCTTCTACACTAGCAAGGCTGGAGTCCTCACAGAGGTGCCTGCATCTGTGAGCATATTTTAGGTTTTCCTTTTAATTACAAGCAACACAAACCCTCCAGCAATGGTGTGATATACAGTGATGGGAGTCGAAAAGGACAGCACTGGGGCAAGTGCTGTATGCTCACTGGAAGGCGTAGGATGGCCCATTCTGCCATGTGCTGCGCTTTTCAACCAGGGCACCCTGACAGATGGCACTTGGCGCTGAAACCAAAGTTAAACTCAAAGAAGCGCCTAAGAAAGGTCTCTGACTTGGGCAGAATTTCCTACTGAGGGTCTCTTCCCACTTCTCTGCATAAATGCACTTGTCTTTGCTGAGCTGAAAATACTCACTGCCGAGTGCTGAAACGAGGCCCTTGGAGGCTCCATCACTCATTATCACATTTCAGCCTGAGTGGTCTCCAAACCACAACTTTTCCTAAGGGTTTGATGTTTGGGGTTGTTGTTGTTGGTGGTGGTTTTTTTAGAATTTTTTAATTGTAGCTAGTTAAATATTGGGCCCTTATCTAAATCGGATGTCTTCACATACAGAATTTTTCTTCTTCGGTTACTGCCTTCTACTTCTATATACATTATATTGAAAGCAAGACTGATAACTGCTGGAGGAGAGCTTGGATCATTCTTGTTATTTGGGAAAGAAAGAGGAAAAAAAGAAAGGCAAGCTTGTGCTCTTACTCTATCTCAAGATTTCTAAGTATACATAGGAACTAGTGCATAGAACTGTTCTGGGCAGAGTGTACTAATGTACTTCTCCACTCTCCTGTCAAAGGCTCAGAAGGAGCATTGCTCCATGTGCTGTGACCTCTCGCCTAACAAAGGTCATTAATGATCACCCAGTTACCTAGGTATTGAATCTAAAAGCTTGGCTCAACTTAAAACACTTTCCAAAGGGACATTTGGTCTTAATTTGAAAACAAAGAAGAATAGAGAATCTGCCACTTCTCTTGCTATTTCATTCCAGCAGTTAATCCTCCTCATTGTATAAAAACTGTCTTTGATTTCCTATTTGAATTGTGTAATTTCAGCCTCTGGAAAAGATCTCTCTTGTGTTTGTCTCTAGTACGTACGAGACCACTTTCTAATGCTGTTTTCTGGTAAAAGTATTTATGAGCTCCAGCCACATGTCTCTCCCATCATTTCTGATGCCCAAAATACACTGGGCTCTCACGATTAGCTTTCCTCCAGCCTTTAATCATCTACGTAACTCCTTTTGGACCCTCTCCAGTTTTTCTTCATCTCTTTAAAGGTGGGCACCAAAACCAGAGCACAGAATTCTCACCTGGGTCCCACCAATGTCACATTGAAGGTAAAATGAACTCCCTGTTCATAAACTGCAGTACTGTGAGAAGTTTGCGTTTAGTTGCTTGTACAAGAGGTCCTGTAAAGCCTTTCAGCATTACACTCGAGGATGCAATTCCCATAGATGGGACCTGCATGCCTTGTTCTCAAGGTCTGGATCTACTGGCACCGTCCTGAGTCACTCTGGTTTCCCAAGGACCACACAGCCCCAAATAAAGTGGGAAATAAAAGAGTTAATGCAAGACCCCCCTTCCAGCTATGCTCATTTTGATACTATTTTGGAGCTGAGTTGAGAGGAAAAGCTCTGCTTTTGACTCACAGTTGCATGTAGCTGAACCTAAGCTTTGATCAAGTTTTTTTTACCTGCACTCAGGCACTACTGCCACATTAGCGGCACATCCACCTTTTCAGCGCTTAACATAAGAAAGTCCCCACACATTCCCCTTTTGATGGGATTGTATCAGAAGTTACAGACAGAAGGAAATCCAAGCCCTTCTTGCTTGTGAAACATCCTGGTGGATGATAGCTGGGCCCTCCAGCCCACGAGCAGTACAGCGAGAACCTCAGAAGACAACCTGGAGCGCCATTTCCTCGTGCGTGTGCGTGACTCATGGAAAGCTGTGTGAATCATGAAATTCCACCGGCACCGTGGGGTGGGGCAAAACTATGCTCCGAACGGACATGTCTCAAGTTGCCCTATGGTAGATGTACACTGGCCACACACACCTCACCAGGACAGTCAGAAAAGCTTGTTGTGCTTTTGAATAATTACATTGGGTTTGTATTTTGCTGTTAAAATACATTCCTTGGCCCTTATACATTCTTATGAGGAACAGAGTGACCTGTGTACAGACCCCTGTGGTAGCAAACACACATCCTGACTACTTAAAAAAAACATGCCTGCCCCAGAGAGGAAGCTGGAATTCACCCATGCAATTAGGTTAGGTTAATGTTGGCAATGAGTGGATAGATATTATCCGATATCATATTTTGTAATCCTCTGCTAAGCAGGATGCTGTTCACTTTGGGAGCCAACAAAACAGCTACTCATTCACTGTACGACTTAAGCAAAGTCGAGAGTGATCCCTGAAGGTTTGAGATGAGTTTATTCTAGAACCTGGTAATAGTCCAGAGTCATTTATAAAGGTCACTAAACTGTACATTCAGGTTGTAGCTTTCTTTAAACCAATATTTATCTGTACAAATCTCAGGAGAAAAGACAACACTTCCCCTTTCACAAGTGAACTTTACAATGGTCTTTTTCATTATCAACTTATTTGGTTCTATGCCAACAATCTTTTACTCTTTTTCTAATCCTTAATTAGTCCTTTTTATAAACAATTTACACTCGGCATATTCTGCTCAGAGTAAATCTTTTGCTGTGTATGTATCGCAACAAGATCTTCAACATCCAGGCAAATATTTTCATATATTAGGAATCTAAATAAATGTGTGGGTATATCAAGAAAAATTACCTGAGTCCTGAAAATTGAGCTCTTGTACTTCCCTTGAACTCGGTGGGAATTTGTGAGCTCTCAGCCGTTACAGACAAGACACTGAGGAAGTTTCCAACTTAAGTTCACAATGCTTGACTTAAGGCAAACACTTCTCAAAGTGCTGCCCTGAATTTTCCAAGTCCTGTTTCCCCTGGCAAAGCCGTGACTTCCCCAAATCACATACAGAATGCATCACTTTCAGATGCATTCAGATAAAAAGAGAAACCTAAAAAGGTCCTGAGAACGGCAAGGAGACAGTGATTTACCTGCAAGTTTTCCTCTACAAAAATAAAATATTGTAATAGCTTAAGGTGTTTCAACATGCAGTTTCTATTTGTTCTTATCACATTCAAACATAAGAGAACAATTTTTGAGCATTATGTATATACAGAAATGACAAATATACATGCTTGACTAGAGTTGCATTTGCAATAGAAAGTGAGGGAAAATACGGTTTTGGCTGCACAAATTTTATCGTTTTTCTGTAAAAATGATAAATGCACATTACAGTTCCATAAACACAAGTGATTTAAAGTATGTAGTGCTTATAACGGCCAGGTTGAAGCCATTTTGTAAATGCAGCCCTTAAAACAACCAAATACTACTTTTCTGGGCTGTTGCTTAAGAAAACACCATTGAACACTTACAGATGGCAAATAAAAAACAACTTTTGAAGCTGGAGTCTTGCATGGGAATTTTGCCTCAGGAGCAGGCAAGATGAGGTCTCACTTTGTACACTGGTTGCTACAGGAGTATGTATTACAAAAGGAAGCCACTTAATAAGGCTACAGTAGAACTGACTTACCACAAGAGCAGCACGTGAAGCAGTTGGTATGATAGAGGTTACCCATTGCTTGGCAAGCCTGGCTCGCTCCATACACCCCTTTTCCACATTTTATACAAATACCTACAAAGCAGAAAGAGAATGAAAGTTAGAATCCTCCGCAGCTCCCAAAACCAGCTCTGGGCCATTGATTCATAACACTCACAATACCCCCATCAGGCCCTAAATCAATGAGCTCCTCACCCTGAATAGATTCAAGTACCCAAGACAGCAGTAGGCGGCTTGAGTGAAACAAATGCATGGAAATTAACCC
>JAYKAV010001776.1:1402713-1417084 GCA_035582835.1 Phoebastria nigripes
GAGGGGAGAGCCTCTGCTGGTGTTCCAATGCATGGAGATTGAGGCTGGCTAAAGACAGAAATCCAAAGGAGGCACGTGCAACAACAGAAACAACAGAAAATCTGCACACTCCCTGGAAATAACTCCATTTGCCCAAGAAATAATTTAGTGAGACCTTCACAACTAGGTGCTCCACCACATTACATTCAATAATCACTAATAAAACAACAATTCAGTCCAAAACCAAGAGACTTCTCTTTGTCCCTCTCCAGCAATGCAACATCAACAGCGTTGGTCCATGGTGGAAGCCATGCAGTACCGGGAAAATGGGTCTGTCAGTCACATTTAAGAATTGTTTAACCTTACATGTATGTAAGCTCATAAACATAACCTGGCACCTTACAAAACAGAAGAGCAAGGCTTCTACCTTCCTTATGGTCTAAGGGCAAAAATTCTGGCTGGCAGTTTTGCTTCAGTGGGGTCAGAAATTCACCTTTGCTGCCCGAGCCTGCACTTGGTGATGCCGGGGATGACTCCCATGAAGTCACATGAGACTGAAGTATGAAGAGCCAATGTAGCACTTGCAAAGTCAGCGGTTAGCTCCACAGACGGCAGACTCACAGGAAAGGTCATGATTTCAATAAGCTCTACAAAGATGGTTTTTTGAGGTGGTTTTTTGTTTGTTTGTTTTTAAAAAGCTTTTTTTGTTTTTAAAAAGCTTTTTCCTCACAGTTATAACTCTAAGAGTCTTTTGCCTACGCATTTATTTCTATCTATGCATAACCTCTCTATATTCAAACCAGGGCAGGGAGATAATGCAAGAATCACTTTGCTTCTGTATCCCCATGAAGAGGAAATGAAACGTTGCAGAATCCATGTCCTTCCGTCACATACTCAGGACCATTGATTTTAAGTTTTTCTGAGATGTCCATTGGTCTCTATTCGGTTGTAGCAGGACAGTACATCTCAAGACAAGGCTGTGTGATTTCTGAAACACTACAGTAGAAAATAAAAATTGATATTTTTGCCTCATACAACTCTATAATGAAGCTGCTGCGCCCCATGTGCTGTTTGAGGCCCTATTTCTACAAATGCACGCACAAGCTTAGTATTAATCATTAGCATCAACAAAACTGCTAATATACTTAAGAGTCTAGGAACTCGAGAACTACAAAATTGGGCTTTAATCATCCAGAATTCTCCCCTGCTGTGCTGTGAACATTTTATACACACAAACACACAGAAAATACAAATGCAAGCTGCTCGGGGAGGGGGGAAATTAGCATATTATGAACTGGTAGAAACTTTAATAGCAGAAAGAACAAAGTTAAGCTAACAATGAATGAGCTTGGTGTCTCAGTTCAGTTTCCATGGGTTTTGCTTTTATTCACTCCCCAGTATATGAATTGGCCTAAGCTGCCATGCCACAGAGACAGAAATGCCGTCCGTCCCCGGCAGGTAGCTGTACGGGGATGAGTAAGCCTAGCAGCAGAGCAGTACCCAGTAATACAGCTGAGACTTCACCTGGGCTCTCAACAAGGAAACAGTGGTAGACAACAGGATGCCCATGAATATCTCTGCCCCCCCTCCCTCCAGCTATTCAAGACACATTTTAAACCCCATTTCTGAAACCAAACTGTTTCAGTTCAGTGCAGCATTAACACAGCCACCTCTATGGGCTCTGTAGTATGATCGGTTTAAAGGGGATTCTGTCAAGTTAAAAAAAATTATATTTGAAGAAAAAAAAAATCTTCCTATGCTACTAATATTCAAATACTGAAATAGAAAGACTTCATAAATCATGGGTTTCTTGGTGTTTATACCTTTAACTCCCTCATTTCAAATCATGAAGAGATATTAGCCTTTCATGCAACTAGCTCAACATCCTGGCACAATGTTGCCATTTTGGACATCTGCCAAATGAAACAATAATTTTAAAAAACAATAAAACTATTAATAATAGATTTTTTTTTTTTTTTTTAAAATCCTAAACATGATTTCAGTGTTCCAGTGAAGCAGGAACTGTAACTTCAATATGATCAGATACCAATGTCTCAAGCTAAACCTGTAATACAAACTAACTGCCAGCTAGGTCCATCAGTTCATTGCACACAAAGTATTAAGAAAATGCTGGTCCTTCGGCTAGCTCAGCTCTGGGGCAGGAAATGGGAATTTCAGAATATCTGCTGCTTTATCCAAGGCTATTATGTCTATTTATTTATTTGTAACCAAAGGTTATGAAAAAGTTCTGCTATTTGCCATGAGTTAATGGTTAACTGCTGATGAAAGATGGTTATTGATTACTGTGGACACTGTGATCAGAAAAGGCATCCCATCAGCCAGCAGCTGCAGGAATTGCTCCCAGCAGCAGCACAGCATCCACAAACCTGTTCTCTGTCTCATCACGCACCACGAGCTCTGCAATAACCCTGCTCCCTCCTGGCCCTAGGGCAGGAGGGGTTGCACACACAGCAGAGAACATGGGGCTCACACCAGAAATGAGCAATCTGTTACTTCAGCATCAGGTCTTGGTATGACGTTTCAGTTCGCTCTTGGCAGTGGAGCCAGAAGAGAGCCCTTTCAGAGTGCCCCAGCTATCTGCACCCTTCTTGCCCATCTTTTCATGCCAACCACGTACCCGGGACTGGCAACTACTGATAGTCTGTCTGACTGTGAGGTTACACCGAGAGATCTACCTCTTCCCATTTACACTTCATATTACTCAAAGAGAAGCAGAAATCCACAGTCTGTAATTCTCTGGCATTTCTGTCTATGAGCTGTCATGCACAAACCTACTACAGCCATGAACTGCTTTGATAAATGAAGTTACTGCCTCATTTCTTTGCAATTGCTCCACTGAACCATCAGAAGCAAAAGAAGGATTTATTGCGGATGTTAAAATTACATTGGCCTCTCCAGCAACTGATTTGCTATGAGCAGCTGTCAGTTTGTTAACTCGTTTTCTCTAAGAGACTAGTCATTAACTCCAGGAATGAATGACCACAGAGATGATTAGCATGCTAAAAAAGCGCATGTATAATTCCAAAAGTGTATTTTGGAAAATATATATGCAGCTGTCGTGTGAGTATAGTGTGAGCTCATAACYGCCTAGGAAAAACACTGATTACATGGCTGTTCAGGTCTAGTTTTCCACCAGTCACAGCCCAGACTGCACACTGCAAGCTTGTGAAAGCCTTGACATAACAGATACATCACTTTTTTTTTTCCCCCCAATTTAATTCTAATGCTTGTTAAACCGCCTATGAAGAATGTTCTGTTACAGAGCAAGCATGTCTCGTTTCTGACACTTCACTTGACATGACTTCAGATCAACTGCTTCAGCCTTTATACGATTCCTTGCCCCTCCCAACACCTCTACTCCAAGCAGTCAACTATGCCTCCAGTTCTTTAACACATCAACTGTTGCATTTCCACCCAGGTCATCAGCTCTCCTACAGATCTGGTGCCTCTCTTTAGCTAGAGAAAGATGTTATAAGATGTTGCATATACCCAAAGTTTGCGTAAAGGTTGGCTGAGCGGGAGCGTCACAGTGTTCCTTTACTGCAGTGAAGAGATGTTTGCATCCTCACATAGTGTTTAACCAAACATGAGAGTAAAGACTGAACAAACACACTCTGTGGACCACGGCAAAAGACCACCAACAAAAATGACACTAGAAAGAGAAGGAGATCCCAGAGACTCCCTGCTGGAGTTAGCTACAGCACATTAACAACGCTCCCCACACCTTTAACCAGTCCACTTCACTGAACTTGACCGTGTCAGTCAGAACATCATCTCTGGACGCAACCAGGTAAGCCTCCAGCACTGTACAGCAATGCAGCCATCAGAAGCACAATGCTCTCTGGGTAACTCGTGCATTAACAAAATGCTAATATTGGCACCAGGAGAAAATAAGACAGGTATTTTCTGATGTAGTCAATTGTTTTGCTCCAGACTCAAGAGACCGAATGCAATGCATTATAACAAGCAAAGGTTATCAGCACCAACCTAGAGAAGATATTAGAGCTGTACGATTTTTGTTCAGCCTGCTGTAACGTACTTGTAAGAGTTCCTGGTAGTAGCCTACACATTAGAAGAAGTTCAGTTTGGGACCTGTAGATTGAATCCTGGGATGCTCTTTTGACCATACCAGTACAGGCTGGTACTTCATACAGACTTCACCGGGTACCCAGAGTTGGAAAAAGGGCAGTAGGCAAAGGTTAAATGGAGTACATATAATGGCAGATAATAACCACCTTTTGGCCAAGCTTTGTCCTCAGACATGTGTGGAACTCAGCCGATGCCTAATGCCATCCTCACTTAACCTGAAGTCAAGGGTTTAGCACAAACGCAAGAAAAATGGTACCATATGGCCTCTCAACTTCAGTACACAGCAGCTGTGAGAGTCAGAGGGGGAATCTGGCTATCGCACTCCTTGACAGCGTGCCACAGCTCAGGGATGAGCTGCAGCTTTACTGTCTTACAGCCACACCGTATCTCCAGGATAACTGCTACATGCTGCCTACAGTAGGAAACAACCAAGCCCTGTCGTCAAGAGTTATGGTAAAGCTAAAATTAACAACTAACACATGGCACAGATGACTCTCCCTGCCTCTGCAGTTCTGTTCATGCTGCAGTGCTGGGAAAAGGGCGGGTGAATGTCCAGCTGGGCTACTGCAAAATCCCCTTGTCTTCTCTCAGACAGGAAAAGACCATCTCTATGTAAGTCCCCAACAAGTTTTTCCACACCTGTGGCCTAGTCAAGATGCAGGGGCAGGGAAATGAAAACCTACAGCCATGAAGCGGGAAGAACAAAGGAGGAGCGAAGCCTTAACTCAGCTCAAGAAATTGAATTGCAGCAATAGGGGCCAGCTGCAAGAGCAGGAGGACTGTGGAGGGGCTGCGCCAGACACCTGCAGGTGTCACTGGCCACGGGAGGTGTTCCCACGTGGCCTGCAGTGCCTGCAGCCGGTGATTTCACGCCCGGGCAGGTTTTACACAGGGTGTTGCTACTACCTTTAAAAAAAATATTCTGCTAAGAAGCTAGGTAAATAGTGAAGCATCAGAGCTGCCCCGAGCCTGGGCAGCCGTGCCACTGCTGCAGCAGTACGCAGGTACTGAGCTGACGGCAGCTACTGTGCAGACATCCTGGACTGCGGCAGCTCGGATGCCGAGAGGTGACTTCAGGCGAGAAAAATGCTCCCTTCCTTCCAACAACCACAGGAGGAGGGATCTGCCGACGCACACGTCATCTCCCAGTCAGAGGCAGACAGAAGAAGTAAGGCACCTACACAGGGCACGGGGCAGAGCCTCTTCCCAGCAGCCAGGCAGGAGCGAGGAAGGCAGCCTGGAAAACCCTCCCAGCCCTCATCACTACGGGTAGCTCTTGCTGGAGGGCTTTAATTTGTCACCTGGCAGATGCCTGGCAAATGTACTAAGGCTTGAATACCCAACATAAATAAGATCTAGTATGTACAAGTTATAAATAAATAAATAAATAAATCCTGGACACGCTCAGCAGCAATGTAACAACTGCATGAAGACCTGGCCTAAGTTGTCTTGTGATAGGAACGATGGAGGGACTGCCTGGGTAAGCTACCAGCACTGCCCTCTCGCCCAGGGGAAGATCAGAAGACACCACAACTTGAATTAAGATTGAAAATGACAGACTAAGAAAAGTGGGAAACGCTCAGGTAAACATTTTAAGCTCCCCTCCCAAGCCACAGCCCATCCACACCTGGCACCGCAACACTCCACGGCTGGGAGGGACCTGACCCCATCCAGTAACACAACTCTGGCTTGCAGGTACCCATGCAGCAACTGTGCTGGAGGTTGGAGTAGGTTAAACTGGAGGAAGATGGGCCACAACACCTAACACGAATCACAGCTTCAGCAAAGCAAGGCAAGAAGCAGGCTGTGGACCAGGAAACTTTTTGCTGTCATTGTTAAACCTTATTGAGATTGCCCCCAACCTTGCTTTCCTCCTCAAGGAAAGAAGGTAAAAACCCCACCAATAAACTACTTAGGTCCTTGAGATATGTATCTGCTGACTTAAAAAGATCTCCATCACTTCAGCACCTGCCTCCTACAGAAGGCTTTACTCAATTAATATACAGGCTTGGAGCAAGAGGGATGCATGTGTAGAACTCACTCAGAAAAATCAAAGTTTGAGATTAATTTATGTTTGGTTACAAACACAGTAAAGTTCACATTCACTGGAAGTTTTGTAGAAGCAAGCTCTAGGTTCTAACTCCAGCTCCAAGAACAACTTTCATTACTTCCACTCTGCCTATTGCTTAACAAGGCTGTGGCTCGCGTAGGACAAAGCTGCTGGGAGAGGTCACGGCCACGAAGGGAGGCACTGGGACCAGTTCCAGGAACGACAGTGCTTATCAGGACACAGGAGCTGAGCTTTACCTGCCTGAGGGATCGGTGCTGCCAGCAGGTCAGCAGAGCTCAGCCTCAGCCTACTCCTACTTGCTTCAGTAAATAGATGGGCTGTTCTGTTTTGTCAGAAACTTTCCAGAGTTTCAAATGTAGGGTGAGGCGATGGGCCAGAGTTTGGGAACATAGAAGGCTGTAGAAACAATTCTCAACCACCACCCTCCCCGACTTCATATTTTAGCAGATATGAGCCCAGGGCATGTCTGCGCTGGTGAATTAAACCACAGCAGCTCCAGGTCAGCACTGTGGAGTGGGAGATGTCATGGGAGCTAGTATCAGCTCTGATTACCAGCTGCTGGAAACTGGAAGGCTTTTGTTACTGTTAAAGTAGATCCACCCAGTTGCACAGTGAAAGCCTGAAGCTAGCGCAGCAAATGCTTATTGCTTCATACAGTATGTGAAATTACTGCTCTGAACCATGAAATTACTGACACTATCTGCACAGAGTTCATCCTGCCTCAGCCGCAGCCGGCGTGCCTCTGCATAACTTCCCTTTGTGTGGATCTCCGACTCTGCCGCGGAGCTTCCCGATGGCACAAGGCATATCACAGGCCTATTGTTCTGTGCAGTGTTTTAGTTACACTGACACTTGGTTTACAAATATTCATTCATTTCTCTGCTTCTTGATTTAGTGCATGGCAGTTCCAGGATGATTTATACTTCTCATTTGGCATTTATAGAAAGATCTTTTGCTACAGAGGCAATGAACTGGAAGACCGAGTAGTTCTTGTGGCTGCTCTATCGTCTGTGCCGCTTTGGGTTGCTTTGTCCGTGATTCAGAGCTCAGCTGACTGCTCAAGCTTCATGCTCAAGTTGACAACCACAGCACAAGGGGACTTGCAAATAACTTTAGCAACTGAATTATTGACCAAAAAAAAGACAGAGAAGAAAATCCTGCTGCTGAAAGTACCTTGTAATTACTGGGATTAGCAAAGCAAGGAGACACGTACAGCTGGGGGGTAAAGGAGAGCACCACTGGGAATGAATGACTTGGAGGGAAAAGTGTGTCTGTAAATCCCCTTCCCTGTCCTACTGCCCCTCCACTGCTGAACATCTGAAAGTCTCGCTGTGTACATGCATCCTCCTACAGCCCAAAGGGACCAGGCCAACAAGGCCTTCCAGCTCAAACCATGCTTATTTTGCCTGGAACATAATGAGTGCAATCACACATATAATTCAGTCTATTTGAGGAGTGCAAAATTTCTAGCACAGTGGTAGTAGCAATCACGTGAAGACAGGCTAGGGCCAGCAAAAACTTGAGCTTGTACAACTGCTGGCAGAGGAGGACATGCCACGACGTTCAGAGTCGCCAGGCAAGCCCAACAGACACACACATAGGTGTCACAGACAAGCAGAAGTGAGTGATGCTCCTGCAGGTCCTAGTTTCAGTCCAGAAAGATCTAACACCAACATCCAAAGCTCCCCAGTGCTCCTGGGCAAATTTCTTGTTAGGAAGCTGGTGTAGAGCACCAGGGGCATTCAGCCCAGCTGTATATTCACACTGATTTAGGAAAAGGGCAGATCTTCACACTGCATACCCCAATAATGGGCAACAGAAGAAGCAGCAGTTCACAGATGGTGATAGAGGAGATTTCTTAAAAAAAAAAAAAAAAAAAAAAAAAAAAAGGCAGGTTGCAAATGCACTCACACATAAAACATTTGGTTTTTAATTAACATGGATACTGCAATTTCTACCAGTGCTTAAATTTCTACAAGTTCATTTAGCTGGTTGCACCAACTGGAGATCATCTGAGCTCTGGGATGAGATGCTTGTCCACGCCATTACTTTAGATTTACTCTGGCATAAGGCAGGTCGGAATGTGGACCTGCTAAGTTTTATTTAAGCTGTTTCCAGTGGCAGGTTTACAGACATCAAGACAGTTTTATTACAGTAAATAAACAACAAATGAAATATTTAAAGCTTGTATTTTCATCACCTTTCCTTTGTGCTTACTGATACCACACATTAGTAATAGTATAACTATCTACACATTTTTTCCTATATAAGTGACAGTGATCACAGTACAGAACCAGCCAGCAACTCTACTGTACCAGTCCCCTCTTCCAGTTTTGACGTTCTTAGATGTCTTTAGCAAACCATTTAGTTGCTCTGTCTTGGCTCTTTTCTATATGAAATGGGAGCCACTGACACCTGTGTGGTCTTCAGAGAAAAGACAGTTAAACCTTCTGAGATGACGTGGAAAAGACAGAATCCATTTAAATGCTTCAGCTTAGAAAAATCTGTACAACCAGGTAACAACAGTGATTCTGAAAGCACCAACAATGCAGCCCAAATACCCTGAACTCCACAGCACGTCAGACCTGAAAATATCAGCTGCACAGATGTCAAGTTGGAGAGACTTTTCATTACATTTTCCTGACACTGCACGTATGAGTCATCACTCTAATATATGGCAGAAAAAGGTCATATATTACAGCTGCCTTCCTTGACATATTTAAAATGGGTTCACGATTAAACAAGGAGACTAGTCTAAAAGTTTCCAGGTGCACTTTTCTATTTTCTTAGATAACGGTCTATTTCCAGAACGAGCGTGACAGTCTGGAAAAGGCATGGCATTACGTAACCACATTTGGTTATAAATTCAGCAGCTCCTTCCACAAGCAGTACCCAAGCACTACATGTCCACAGCAGCCCCACATTTCCACCACCCACACCGCACAGGTGCCACCCACACTGGCTTTCTAGTTCTCACCTGCCACGTGGAGGTTCTTTATCATTTCCAGAAGTATAAATAGGTTTGCTTAAACAAAAGCATGCATATAGGTAGGTATTATACCAAGCTATTTAGAAAGACTGAACTATTCGCTTAAGGAAAGCTGGAAATGACTTAAAAACCTGTCACCTCAACCCTCTAAACCAGTTTTTTTTCAGTCACTGCAAGTCAAGCGACTCAAAGATGCTTTGAGAATATGGGGAGGAGGGATATACCTTCCTGTAAGGACATCCTGCAGGAACAACAATTTCAGAAAGTCATTTGCCATAGGTTTCTCCCACCTTCAGCTCATGAAAGATTTTAGTTCTAAAGTACCTATCCTGGCAAGCCTCACTTTCCCTGCCTTGCCTACAGTGAAAAGCCCAGTCTCCTCTGCAGCGGTAAGGCCCAGTCCAAGGAGGTGCTCAGTGCTAGTGCAAGCAGCCACACTCCTCTACTCCAGTAGCACAGCAAGACTCTCAGACCATAAGAAAAGCCTGTCCTGAACAGCAAACTGAAAACCCTTGGGACAGCTGGTCAAATACAGCACTAACAACATGCAAACAGGATATTCTAATTTTGCCTCCTCCACCTCCGGGAAACAGTAACACTAGATGCTATATATGTAGGCTTATTTCCTTCCTATGGATCCAACTGGGGGGGGAAGTAAAAATCAGAAAATCAACACGCTGCCAACTTCCACAGCAAAATGAGGCTTCTACAGACCTGGGCAGTCCCACACATTCAGCTGCTCTCCACTGCAGACCTAAAGCAGGCAAGTGGTGGTTGTTCCAGGCTTTAGTCAGATTCCTGTCTGCAATGATTCTTACAAGAGGATAACTCTGAGCTTCACATAACCATGAAAGGACTTGAGCTCCATTTTCACCTTCAGTGACTTGCTCTCCAAGGCAGCTGTGGCCAGCCAGCATCGCTCAGACCCATAGGAGCGGGCAGCTCTCACTTTGCTCAATAGCAACCCTTCCACAGAGACAGGCAGCAGCACTGCAGTAGATGAGGCCATGCTCCAATGACTGAATAATATCAGCTTTACAACTCTTAGTACTGTATAAAAAGATACCACACAGTATAAAGTACTAACGGTTAACTTCATATTGGCAGGATTTCTGCTAGGTCAGGTATCGTCTGTCTGGACTGCTTTGATTTTTTGCTGGATCAGGTATTGTCAGTTCTGGATCAGGTAACAGTCTGCTCTCCAGCAGCTGGCATGAACTCCGGGGTACGTGGTCTGTCTGGCTAATTCAACAGAAATGTGAATGCGTGCTTGATCCACATCCAATTAGTATCGATGAATGATCCAGAAATGCACAAATATCACACTCAGGACCATCCCTCTCCCCTGCTTTGTCCCTGTCTCACTCATCTTGACACAAAATGGGAGCAAAGTGGGTATAAAAGGCCAGAAAATTAGAGAAAAAGAGTAGAGCTAGTTTTCTCAGATGAAAACAGTGGGAAACGGGCATGGCTATAGCACTCAGCTAAGAAGTATGGGTAGTAGACTCTGCTTATGCACTCAGTTACACACTGTTTCCCAGCTAGCGATAAGCCATCATCCAGAGTTAGCAGACTGCATATCTAGAAACCCACTTGTTTTTTTACCACCCACCTTTCACATTCTCATGGACAGACCAACGGTAGAAGTGCCTGGCTCCTCTGCAAAAGCTGGGCACAGAGGAAAAAAACGCACAARATGCTGATCAGTGAGTTATCTCAGAAAGGACCTGGCAAAAAAGGCAAACCCCAACTATAACGGGGTTTTGGCATCATCTGCTCTTTTCACAACCTGCCCACTGCACCTGCAGCCAAACCCTTGGCCCATAACCTCTACAGAGAAACCTGCAACCACTTAGCCAAAGTGCTAAGCCGCTCCTATTAAAGAACACATGTCCTGCGATAGCACTTGGCACTGAGATGCAAATAGTGAAATATACTTTGGCCTCAATGGCTAATGTCAAAGGCTATTTGCTTGAGGGGAGAAAGGATCTGTCTTTTGAAACGATCACTGTGCATAGCACTGGCACCCTGATGCCTATTGAGTCTTGTCTTCACAAAACAGATGCTGGCAGCTGCCAACCAGCCCTCAGCAATGCAGGACCCAACTGCACATCACAGCAGGCCTGTTCCCAGAACTAGCACTGGGTGCCTTCTCCACACCCACCCTGCTCACCGTCTCCATAACAAGACAGCAAGGCATCCTCTTTTTAAGCTGAATTTTGGAAGACGGACTCAGTTTCTTGTGGAGCTGGATACCAGACTCAAGTCAAAGTGGTAAACAAGAGGCGAGATGCTCTTCTCTCCCAGTCCTAACACCCCACCACCCCCTCATCACTCATTTAGTGAGTAACTCATCAGCTCCACCACCCACAGTCAGACAGCAAAGGAGTTGTGGCTAAATTTTTAGCAACACTTACAAAAATACAAGTAAAGCACAGTCGTGGAGCAAACACCTCTGGGACAATTATTCATTAAAAAAATCTTTCTAGAGGCAGCAAAAAGAAAACTCAAGAACTGCAAAACCAGGGAAAGAGTGAGCAGGCAGAAAAGACCGAAGGGTTAGGAAGGTAATTTTCCACTTTATTAGTTACAGTAAACATCTCCAAATAAATGTGATCTTATGCAATTTATCAGTCAAACCTCCCTTCTCCATTTTGAAAGGT
This sequence comes from Phoebastria nigripes, assembly GCA_035582835.1. Lineage (NCBI taxonomy): Eukaryota > Metazoa > Chordata > Aves > Procellariiformes > Diomedeidae > Phoebastria > Phoebastria nigripes. Next base: position 1,414,526 of record JAYKAV010001776.1, read on the forward strand.
TACACGAAGTGGTGAAATGTTAGTTAATTTACGTCTTAGAGGACCAGCTGAAAAATAACAGAAACATGTAATCTTCTCATAATTATAAAGTCAACACTTAACTGATATGAGAAGCCTCTATTCATAGCAGCTAAAAGGAGCATTCATTCCTCTCTACATCATCCCTTCAGTGCTAGTCTTGATGCAATTTTCAACAGCAGGTGAAATCACTAAAAATTGGAAACAGTGTTAAAAATTTTCCTCTATCTGGTTTTAATTAAAATACTGAGCAAAACACAGAGGAGCGATAAGGAAAGGTAACCCTTTCCACCTCAATTGCGCTGTCTGTTCACCGTTACAGAGCCCGGTGGAAACCCCATGTGCAACGTCAGTGGTAAATATTTTCCCTGCTATTAAAGCAGTGGTTCAGATTAGGATCATGACAAAAGCAATAAARGATAATTCACATCTGATTATGATCTATGTGGTAGGTATTTTGTGGCCTTTTAAGTTTCAGAAGGTCCACCTGAGAAGTGGGCAACAGAGGGGCTGCTATTGGGAAGACCAGATGAGACCTGAGCTGCCCTGTGGGCTCACGTCACAGCAGTGGGACCTTCTGTCTGGGCACTGCATGGGAGCTGGTGCCTCTCCCACCCAAGACCTACCCACACCAGAAGCTGACGCAACCCACTCCCAACCCTCCAGGCCCTGCAGTCCCCTGTTGAGACACAGCTCTCACGGGCAAACTGTCCMGACACTGAGGATATGCAGTGCACAGACAGAGCATGTGGGCACCCAGCTCCCAGGGGGACATCCAGGGCATGCATTCAGCTTCGGTATTCCCGTGATCCAAGACGGTCGGGTCTGAACACCAGCTCAAGATGCTGTTGGCTTTCTTTGCCACAAGGGCACACTGCTGGCTCATGCCCAGTAGGACCCCAGAGGGCCTTTCTGCAGAACTGCTTTCCAGCCAGTGGGCCCCCAGCTCATACCATTGTATGAGGTTGTTGCTCCTCAGGTGCAGGACTTTGCATTTCCCTTTGCTGAACTTCATGAGGTTACTGTTAGCCTATTTCTCCAGCCTGTCAAGGTCCTGCTAAATGACAACATATCCACCTAGTCTATCAACCACTCCTCCCAGTGTAGTACAATCTGCAAACTTGCTACGAGTGTACTCTGTCCCATCATCCAGGTCATTAATGAAGATGTTAAACAGTACTGACCCCAGTATTGACTTCTGAGGTGCACCACTAGTGACTGGCCTCCAACTCGACCTCATCCTGCTGGTCACAATTCTTTGAGTCCAGCAGCTCAACCAGTTTTCAGTCCATCTCACAGTCTATTTATGTAGTCCGGACTTCATGAGTTTGTCTAGAAGGATGTTATGGGTGACAGTATCAAAAGCTTTGCTAAAGCTGAGATCAACAACATCCACTGCTCTCTCCCCTTATTCACCCAGCTTTTCATCATAGAAGGCACCCCAGGAGGGTGGAGAGGCAGGAGTACCCCTGCTCCACATTTTCCCTAGTCTTCCTTTTGCTCATACAGCTGCAGAAGCACTTCTTGACCTTCACATCTTTCACCAGATTCAGCTCCAAATGAGCCTTGGCTCTCCTGACCCCAACCATGCATGCTCAGATAGTGTTTTTATATTCCTCCCAGGTCACCTGTCCCTGCTTCCACCTCTTATACACTATACATTTCATTTCTTTCTTAGGAGCTCCTTGTTCATCCATACAGGCCTCCTGCCACTCTTGCTCGACTTCCTGCATGTCAGGATGGACCATTCCTGAGCTTGGAGACAGCAATCCTTGAAAAATCAACCAGCTTTCCTGGACCCCTTTTCTCTTCTTCCTAGCTACTTTATAACTCCTTTAAGTCAGTAAGGTACAGAATTTATAGATGCGATATCCTAAGTCAGGACAGTCTACAGGAATGCTCTCCCCTATTGCAGGTAGAGACTAGACTTCAGTTTTCAAGTAAAGCTTTCCCTAACTAAATCCACAACAAAATAACACGGGTAAGTAAAGAGCTACCTGTGGATATTTACACATTCAACTCCTGCTCAGAGATTTAACTTCCCAGTGGATTCTCTTTACACTTCCAAATAAGCATAAATGCATTTCTAAGTCTGACCTTTAATCAAAACATTCAGGATCAGTGTGTAAATCACCCAGTTGGGATTTTCCTTCTCACGCGCTAAATCACTGCAGCACAACCTAATGCAACCGTTCCCTTAATTGCAGCAAAGCCCTTTTGGAATCTCTCCTTTCACTGTAGCCACTAAGAAATAGGTTTGTAAATGTTCCCTTAAAAAAAAAAAAAAAAACAAACCACAAAACAAAAAACCCTAAACAACAACACACACAAAAAACCAACAACAACAAAAACCACCAACAAAAAACTAACAACTCACAAAACTTCTCTTTTGAAACCTAGCTAAAAGAATTAGTGTATTTGTTGGGGGGGTGGGGGTAGGGTTTTTTTGTTGTTGTTTTTTGTTTTGTTTTGTTTGGGGTTTTGGGGGGTTTTTTTTGTTTGTTTGTTTTGGTTTTTTGTTTGTTTTTTTCCTGTTTTTTT
>JAYKAV010001776.1:1419968-1462363 GCA_035582835.1 Phoebastria nigripes
CTTTCATGAGCTACAGAAATAAATTAGATGGACGCAAGCAAGATGGGGTGCCCAGCCAGAGCCAGGCCACTGCTGCAGCCCAATGGGTCCAAGCTGCTCCCTGCTCCTGCCTGTCACTCTCTCCACCCTGACGGGGAAGCCAGGCAAAGCCCCTGCAAGGTGAGGAGCAGAGGCAGCAGCAGGGAAAGGCAGAGCTTCACACACTTGGCACACCAGGAAGCTGATTTGCAAGTCTGCACTTGGAGCATCTTCAAAGTATTTTCTTTGTGAATAAATGCAAATCAGCCTCTGGAGATCACCTCTTTCTGGGCTGGTTCTTCACCAGCCTGAATTCCTCCCAGGTGTGGAACAGCAGCTGAGAAAGCCTTTCGCCAAAAGAGTAACATCAGTTTCCTCTTACACAGCATGCAAGGCTGTTTCAGCCTAACCCAAGCTACCCCTTCTCTTTTCCCCTTTTCCTAATAGGTCAGGAAGGTTTTTTGGTTTTGTTTTTTAAAAGAGCGTAGTCTGGCACTCCTGAGTCCTTCCACCCCATGGCACAAGGGCTCTCTGCAGCTCTAGGGCAATGTGGGATTTGGTGAGTGAAATTGCCATGCCTCCACTCTGCCAGAAACTACAGCAAGGGGCAAACCTTGCCTTGCGCCTGCCCTGTGCTGCGTTCAAAGCTCCAAGCCCAAACCTGCCGTGGATTTCATTTTTTTCCTCTCTCTGAATTGGGCAGTGACCTGCTGTGCAGGTGTTGCTCATGCAGCTGCCAGGAAGCCCTGCATCACTCTCCAAGACCGGGCAACACTTCCCGAGACAGCCGCTCTCGCCAAGCTTGCACAGGAATGTCTCCCTCAAAACTAACATACAGAAATAAGACTGGGAGATTCTCCTTCCAGGCCAAGCAAAACGGCAAGCTTTTTTCTAAGTGTCTGTAGAACAGCATCTGAGACAACACTTGATGGCTGCCAAAATTTCAGGAAAAAACATTAAGTATCAATAAGCAGGACCTATTATTTTGCTGCAAAAAAGGGAACCAAAGGACAAAAGTGGCAACAGTACCCAGAGCCCCCAGCACACACAGCGTCAGGGTGCTCTCTATAACCACCTGCAGATAGAGGCAACGGGTGTCACATGCATCACCCATGTCCGTACCTGTTCCTCTGCTCTCTACATCCTCTCCAGGTTTAGGTCTTGATATCTTTAAGCAACTTCTGTTCTGGGCAGAAGACGACAAGGAGAGGAAAAGCAGAGGATGCAGAACGCCACTTCTGGACACAACCTCTACCTCACCCTGCCAAAATCACATGCATGGAAAAGTCAGGTTCAGTCTCTGGATCTAGTCCCTTCACACTGACACTTCAGTGGCCCAAGACGATGGGATCCCAGCTTCTGCAATGAGGAGCTTTCCTAGGATTCACACGCATCTTCCATAAATCCATAGTATCTTCCTGCGAGCACAGGGAGCGACTTGGGAACTCAGTGCCGATAGCTGGATTAGTGCAAGCTGAAAGAGGTCAGCAGGACTTAACAGAGCATTATAGACCTCTTTCACACTGTTAACTCCACCTGCTCTTCATTATTTACATCACAATTTGCAGGAAATTGGTGTCTATCTGTCAAGATACCAAGTTCCCAGGCAAACGCACATCGCTTTTACAGTCAAAGCACAAAGCAGCCATATACCCAACAGCTCCACAGTGGATATGTCCTGGGAGGTACAGAGATGCCTGGGCAGGCCAGGCAGAGAAACACAGCAAGGGTAAAACACAGATGTGAATTTACTTATTCCCTGATCTCTGTGGTGTAATAAAAACAACTAGAGATGACTCCAAGCTGCCAGAAAAAAGTCAAACATGCCCCCCTGATCTAAACAAGCACTGTCATGAATGAGGGAGGTCTGGATTTATCTAATTAACTAAATTTAATTAGTTAATACCTTGTATGGATTTTATTTTGAGATGTCTTGAGGTTTTTTTCTGAGTTAAGTCACTAAGGTCTGCACCTGAGCCACAGGGGTTTTCCACCAGAGCAAGTGCATTGCTTGCTGTGAACCACTGCTACTTTACAGGGCTGCACAGCAGAGGCTCAGCCCTGCTCTAGCCGGGAACAGGTACAACAAGCCAATACACTTTCTAAGAAGACCAGCTACTGACCTACACTTCAGAAAATTACATGCTTATTTCTCAAACCAGCTCAAAATCTGGACTTTAACACACTTGATTGTTGTGCAGCTCTGTTTTCTATCGAGTGTTTAGATCTGGGAAACATGGCTTTGATTAAAAATGGGCAACGCACCAATTGCAGAGAATTTTCACATAACTGCTTGGCAAAAAAAATGAGCTGCAACAATTATTAGCCATTCATCAAAACTTCTGCCTTGTCCCCTGAGGAATTACCCGTTTCCCCCATCTACACCTGAGAATTGGGATGCTCAAGGTTAACAGCATGGCAACTGCCACAACACAGAGAGAAACATCGAGAGATCCAAGATTTTACCAATTACAGCTCTTTCCACTGCCTGGTATAAACAGTTGTTTTGTCTCAGCTGATGTTGGGCTCCAATATCTTTTGCTTCTTCTACCTTTTTCATTTTATTTTATTTTTAAAACAAAACCAAAAATCAACATTGTCTTTGAACTAACTTAGTTATGGACAGGTGGAAAGAAGAGTGACAGGTGAGACAGTCCACAGAGACCATGGGTCTAATCCTGCTGCGTTTCATGTCAATGACAAGAAGGCAGGGCAGCAGACACCAGCACATGGCTGGGTTAGTAGGCTTTTTTGAGCAGAGGAAACCATGGACGAGTGGTGAAGTCTATTCACTATCCCCTTGCTCAGAACCATTCCCCCAGTGATTATTTTCCAATCATTCAACATCTGGCCCAAACAAATGGATTTAGCAGGAATTTCACACCAGGAACAAAGACAGAACACAAAACCAAGATCCTACTCTAACGCTACTGAAGGCAATGTGTATCTGCAAGGCCAGGAAAACAGAATCAAGCCACAGCAGCAGAGACCTCAGCTGTCTCAATTCAATCAGGTCAGCACTTGGTTTATTACAGTAAAAACCAATCATACTTCTCCCCACCTTGTTAGAAATCCCTTTCTGATAAAGGTTTCCAATCAACTACTCCCTGCACGCATGCTGCAGTGTTGCACATGCAAAGCCCAACACAAAAGTGAACCTCAAATCACTCATTTAAATGTGGGACATCCACAAACAGTTGCCTGGCCCTGCGTTTCAAGTTCAACAACACACCACGCTGACCCAACCAGGGACCTGCGTTCAGGACTGGCCTTACCCGATGCTCCCCGAAACCCCACAGGCTGGGACTGCCAGCACAGATGTAACACTGAAGGAGATGGAGAAAGTACAGCAGAACCACCCAACTTCCAGCCCAGGAGCTTTACTCATGGGATCTCAGTTCCCTGCCCTGCATACGCTTGGGGATGAACTTGCGGCACAGGAGAAAGGTTTATGCAATGACCACCAGAACAAAAGGGTATTTCCCATGCCTGGGAGAGGCCACAGGGTCTCCACGGACCACAGGAAATATGATCCAAGAGAGCTGGAGCATCTAAATATGCACAACTGTCAAACTGCATTTAGGAATGGCTCTTCGTTTCTCTTTATTTTAACTTTGAAATTTTCTCATTTTTTCAAGTGGCCACATTAAAAGGGAGAAAACATCTTGTTTTCACTTTCCAGAAGTTCTGCGGTGTCGCAAGTGAAACAGTTCACCAATTAAATAAATGTTTGGATGGCCAGGAAAACATCTAAGAGTCCCCAGCAGTTCTTCCACAATAGCGATCTACTTTTCACAAAAACTATAAACATGTTCTGAACCAAAAATGAGCCTTGTTCAGCCAAATTCTTAAAAAAGCAATGGTATATAGCCAGACATGACCTTTTGTAACCTATTAAATGCCTCTTCATTATCCATTTGATCCACTCCCTGGCTATTTCATGACAATATGTGGTATTAATATTCTTTACATTTGCACACTGCCTTCCCTGCGCTTCTCCCATTATTCACAAATACACGCGTTCACCCTCACAGCAAGCTAGATGCATTTCAGTGCTGCTGCCTGCAATTAAAGACCTTAGGATTAACCATCTCCCCCAAATCTAGCCTTAAGTATTTGTGTTGTTATTCCAACCCAATCACATCCCTCTTAAAAGTAATTTGACTTCTCATCCCTGGCACTTGGAGGAACTCAATTCTCTATTAGCTACCTCAGCTCCCAAAAACTCATCACAGGGGAAACTCTAAGCATGCCTGCAGTGTGCAGGCAGCGTGCAGAACCCGTTGGCAGACCCCACACCAGCCCAAACCCAACAGGCAGCACTAACCAAATCAGCCCAATATACCCCTTCTTCCAAGTCACGCAGTAGCTGCCACTGTTGCCCCCTTCTCTCAGCAACATGGAGGGTCAGGGCTCACAGCCACGCTGGGCGAGACAACAGCTGAGCTGCTCTTCTCAGCACAGATGCACCACCACAACCCCAGCAACACGGGAACACAGAGGTTTAAATCCAACTACCTACAGGTTTTCATGCAAAACCTGATGAGAGGAACTTTTCCAGCATCTCAAGTTTGGAAATAGGTGTCACTAGCAATAAATCCTTACCCCCAGCTGAGTACCCCTGTTGTAAGCTCTTACATGTTTTATATGCACAGTAGTTCTCAGCTGAGCATTAAATGAGTGTTTGTGCTCTGGGGTGCTGGGGTTTTTTCCTTAATGAGTCATAGGCCTTTTCTTAAAAGTTTGCTGGAACACATAAATGTGACATTAGAGATTTAGTAAAACTGCTCCGAAAAACAAGGAACATTTCAGACAATGTGAAATACTCCAGCTGGAAGAGATATATGACTTGCTTGGCTGTTTTCTTGTGCTCCTCTGTCTCATGGCACAGTAACACACATAGCTATGCTGATAGGGAGTTAAAACAACACAGGGAGATTAATAGAAATAACACATACCACACAACAGAAATACCTGCTCCAGTGTAGAAAAAAGGGACAAAATCCACTTCCAGAGACAGCATCCACACAGGCACAGTGAAAAATCGCATAAAAATCCAGCCAAACACTGACATTTATTAGTCAATCATTAGCACAACTSCTAATTTTGTTAAGAGCTGAAGGCTCGTCCTGCTCCCAAACAAGCCAGCAGGAATCCTGCTGCCAGCCTTGGGAGCAGTCACACCCCTGGAGCATCTCCAAGCAATGCCACATCACTGCCCCAGGTACCTCCATCCTGTCAGGACTTGAACCTTTCAGGCAGTTGAACACAGCCCTCCAAAACGAGCCTTTTTAAGCTCGTAATAAAACTTACAGACACCACGCATATTCCTGCATTTCCTCCTTTTTGCTGCTTCAGTTTTGCTTTATATCATACATTCCCAGCCCTGTCAGAGAGGAGGCACTTTGTCCAGGATGGGCATAAAAATCAAACACCACGTTATACTCTGACACCTAGTTTCTCCAGCCACAGAGTAAGAAATTATTTTGGACACAACCAATGCCGACAGCAGAACCACTCCACTTTGGCAGGCTGCAAGACAAAGCACGGACTTTGAGACACCATAGGAGTGGCTGCACCTCCTCTCCCACCAGCAGGGCAGGTGGACCTGGGAAGCAGGGTCCCACAGGATCCTGACACCCTCACCCGGCTGGCTGGCAGCYGTCGCTGGATGGCACCACAGGATTACATCCTCTGCCAGTGCCCGAGCTGGGTCAGGGACAAAGGAGACGCCCCTCCAATGCCATGGGGCTCCAGGCGCTACTGAGGAAAACCCCAGACCGTAACTCTGCCAGCGTGCTGTGAAGTACTGTCCTGTGATAACTTTTGGGACACATGATATAGGTAGGAGGCCAAGTCCAGAGCTTACCAAATTTCTGCAAAAATTTTTTTCTTTTAGTAAAACTGTTTGGCTTATCGCTGCTGTTTTATTTTCTTTCCATTGATGAACCACCCTTTTAAACATCTGAAAACTACTCTGCCAGATATTTTTTTCCTTTTTTATAATCATTTTAGTATTTGGCAAATTCTCTTGYTTTGAGAAGGCTTTCTAAACATCCAACGTCCACATGGCTGTAACAGAGACATTTATATCCTAATTTATTAACCATGGATATTAAAGATTTCAGCCTAGACTGGTATCTTTGCTGCTGCCACCAAGCCATCAGCGGGAACACACGAAGTTGTATCATTTACACATTTTAAATGCAAAAATGATACAACTTCAGGGAAATTTTCCACTAAGAAGCATCAACTTCAATCACGTAACTACAGCTACTTTGACAGTTACCTGTTCCTTCACAACAGGGTCACCTTTATACTCTGCAAAATACAGCGGCCACAGAATCCATTAAATGATTTACTCCCAATTCACACACCACTGTATACAAATTTCCAGTGCGTGATTTAACATCAAAGTGGGACATTCGCACACATAAATCTTTGCGGAGGATCAGGCACGGAGGCTAGGTATACAGACAATACAAGTTAATCTCCACTAGAGGAACAATTTTTTCCTTTGTATCTTGCTTAGGATGTCCCCCTGACCCCCCTAAGAGGCCATACCTGACTGGGGTTTTTTTTGGGAGGTAGGCACAGGGGGAAGGGTGTGTTTAAAAGCCTGGTGTTACTTCTGGGAATTTGAGCTCCTCTTACTTGAGGAATGCAATACAGACCTGGCTTGGAGCTTATGACAGAGCCCTAAAAACCAAGCAGATCTAATTAATTGCTCAGCATTTCACACAGCGGCCCCGTGGCTCTGCATTCACAAGGAGTACAGCACTCTCCAACCCAAAGCAAACTGCAACAGGGGCTCCACTCAAACCTTGCAAACTAGTATCCTTTCCACAAGGATACCGACTCTTTGAAAGAAGCAAAAAGAAACTTCCTTCTCCACGCATATTTTGCATGTAAACCATCCCCTTTACTTCAGACCCGTAGAGCTGGGCGGCTTGTCCCTTCCCTCCCCCTTGGCACATTGCTGCATCACCCTGTGCCTCAAAAGCAACCAGGTACGATGTTCACAGGGGCACGCACATGGGTATGTTTCCCAAACCATAAGGCGGCAGGAAATGGTAACAATTAAACCAGGAGTTACTATACCACAGCAGTGCATATACCTATGCCAACTCTTGTATTATACATCCAAATCTCTGTATCGGAAAACTCACCTGTGGTAGCCTTTATAAAACATGTGGCAGTTCTTTGGAAGTCACAATCCCCCTCTGCACGCAGTGCTTTTATAACAATGCAGAGAACCCAAGAGTAAAAAGCACGAACAACAAAAACAAGCAAAAGACATTCGCCATCAAATAATATCCCTATTCACAGTCAAGTTTCCTGCAACTGAAGGTAAGAAAGCAGTTGTCCCCATTCATAACACATGCTTCTGTGCAAGTTATAGTCGCCCGAATTTCCATTTAATGTTAACTGTACATGTTACACACATCTAGTACTTAATAAAATATAAACATACTTATATGCCACATTTCTCCCCTCCTGTTATTACATATGACATGGTTTATCACTTCCCAACTTCAGGGAGACTCACAAGCACGTGCATGGCTAGCAGGGACTGCAAGAAGCCATCTAGAACCACTCCCAGATCGTTCATAGGACATTTCATACCACAGACAAAAAATGACTTTTTTTCCAGCTCTGTTAACTTCTGTTATCATCCTTATTTTTTGCGTCCCTCTTTGTTGTCTTGAATTCTTTCTACATTCTCTCCCCGCACCTTCCTACTCCCTCCTCCCTTTGGATGACTCTCCAGCTCCAGGCTTTCCCTATCGCTATTTGCCATTATTTTCTTGACTCATTCAGCCCATCACTCACTCTCTTCCCCTCTCTGCTACTCTCATGCACTCAGGCACACGGAGCAGCACCATTCACTCTCCCCTTCACGCACACGCAGTCTGCACTGCCTGTTGCCTCACCGTAGGATCAGTACAGGAGGGCAGGCTCCTGGTAGCTGCGAGCCACCAGGATGCTGCTAATTCACACATACCCCAGCATCTCCCACTGCAGCTCTTCTTGCACCTTCCCCAGTGAACACACACCTCCCTTGTCCGACCCTGTTTTTGAGGGCTTTCTTGCATTTCAGCTAAAAAAGCCTGACCGCTCTCAAATCAGTTTCAGCAATATATCTTCCAGCTGTAATTGGGAGATTAGCAAAACCAAACTCTGAAAGTACATGACCTGTTTGAACACTTCAGGAGACCACACCATGTAAGTTTATTTCTATTTAGATGTTTGCCTATTAAAGGCTCAAATCTGGTGGAAAAGAAGTAATTTTTCACAGGACAGCCTCAACTGCAAAAGCTGAAGGATCTCAGCTGCTTATCAAAGCTGAGTGGATTTCTAGGCCCAGATAAAGAGAAATACAAAGTAATTCCCAGACAATAAATCTTTGCTTATTTCCAAAAACAGTATGATGTATCAACATTACCTCTATTTTGATGGAAATAGGAAAGATCTAATATTTCACAAAGAAAGCTTCAGGAAATCGTAAGACAGAAAACAACACTTTAGCAACTATCTCAAGTGTTCTGGTCACCAACTGCAAGCTCACCTAAGTTTCATTCAGATTTTCAAACTTCATCTTTAAGCAAAGCAGCTTCTAGGGACTTACCACTGTTACCTGTCTTAATTTTGATCTCACTTGTATATACACCCTTCCATCACATCAACTGCACACACAAAAGAAACATGAACATACAACTCTGAACTCACAAGCACATTGTAGAGCCCAAAAGCCAATCCTGCAACACCAGCAGGATTTCTCAATGCAAAGAAATGGATTTGCATGGATGACTACATACATAAAGGGCAGAAAGGGCCCAGATGGGTCTAGGGATCTATTTCTTCCCTTCACCTACCTACCAGGCCAAAGGCTTTTCAACAGGACATTATCAGCAGCATTTCTTAGTGGTGCTCCAAAAACATGTGCTGGTACTACTGGGTGGCTTTCTGGAAAGATCCAGGAGCTCTCAAAAGTCAAGCCTACTTGCTAGGGTAAGAACGAGCTTTTGCTAGACAGATGACTATAGTTACTAACAGAATCCAGACTTTATGTCTCATTCTGAGACATCAACCGACCCCTGCTTCACCTGGTAAACCTCCTACAGGGTACTGAGAAAGGGGCCATTTCCCTCAGGGTGGAGAAGGGTCAGGCAAAGGTGCCTGTGGAAGAGCAGGTGCCTGTGGACAGCTCTCTGTGACGGGACCGTGTGTTCCTCACTGAGGAGTACTGCCTGTGGTATGAACTTGCTGTATTCTCCGTATCAGATGGAGAGATACGGGGGTGACATGGCAGCAAGGTGTGGGGAAGACACTCGATGTGCAGAGATGGGGAAAAGCACCTTCACAAAGGGCACTGCACAGGGGTGTTGAAGGATGCCAGCAAGATTGCAAACTTGCTTGTCTCTCTCTAGACTTTACACAGGCGGGAAACAATGCGTGCTCCCCCCACCTCCCTAGTCTCACGGTGCCTCTTCCATCTCCTTTTCAGTTCAAGACAGTGAGACAATTAAGTCACTTCTTGCACTGGATCCCACCACCCTGACCAAGATGAGCAGACAGCCCTTGTTGGGCAATGGCTGTAGCACAGCAGGGGCTGCCAGGAATGCAAGGTTGCTTCCCGCGCCCCTCCATCGACTGTCCTTCCATTTCTGACAACACACCAGCGGAGCTACAGGACATCCAGAGAGATCTTGTTCAAAAACAACAGCCAAATCAGCATGACTGTTCAACACGATGACGTTTCCCAGCCCAGTAGATGACAAGCCATAGGTTTACAGTCAGTCCCACAAGGACTGCTTTGACTTGGATGAGCACGCCAAAATCCAATTTTTGCCTTAAACTGCCTTTTTTCAACACCTAGACATCAGACTGAAGAATTCTGCAAAGTAAATAGAATTTAAGCCAGCGCCTGAGCTGATGACTTTCCAACACCCACAAATGTCTTGTTGATACCTCAGGATGCACATTCAATTTAAAACATCCCTGAAACATGACTTTGACAATTCACCTCATCACACACGAATGCTCAGCTGAGAACAGTTATGAAAGTGAGTGAAAGTACTTTTTTTTATTACCTCTCTTCTCAGCATCTGCCACTAAACCGAGCACGTCTACTAAACTGCCAGTACCTTGACAAGGGACAGACAGGGGGTCTCAGAAGGTTGAGGATGAAGCCGTTTGGGCAGGGGTTGCATAGGAAGCAGCTACAAGGGCATGAAGTCTCACAGCTTTACCCAATCCAACTGCAGGCTGCTGCCAAAGGAACGGTCTCAGCCTCCCAGAGCCCTCTGCCTGCACCCTCTCCCTTGGGTCAGCTCCAGCCACCTCATCAACAGAGATGAATTGGAGCAGCTCACCAATCCAGCCCAAAACAACCCTCCCCCTTCCCCTTCCTTCTCTGCAGGCTTCATTTTCTGTAAGATCAGTGAGCGCATGTGGCTGCAACGTGCTGGTGGGAGCACTTGGAAGTGGCAGGGTGCTACCTCTCAGCTGTGCAACTGGGGGTAGGGCAGATGCAGAGCACTCCTTTTGCGGCACTGTCATCTTCAGTCAGATTAAACCAACTGCGGAAGGGTGTTTTCCTTCTCTCTACAGATGCACTGAAGCCTGCCAGAAGAAAGGGGAGGATGGAGAAGGTGAGGCAGTAAAGCCAAGCTCCCAGCACAGTGCTGCTCAGAGCTGTTCATACCAGAATGGGCAGAGACGTCTGTCAGTCCCCTAGACCTGCCAGGCTGCACACTGCTTGGCCCCTCCAGAGCCTCTCCGATGCTCAGACCCTGCACATGTCCTCCATCACACATGTATCTGCCCTAGACTACAGGTTCCTCCTGAAGTAGAGCAGTGAGGTGTGGGAGAGCCGCCAGGGACTGCCAGCACAAGCGTGGTTAGGGGAACACTCAGACAAACTGACCCACAAACAGGATGAAGGCAAGGTAGAGTCGTTGCTCCTCCAAACAGGACTGGTTAGTCACTTGACCTCAGTTTCAAAACAACACACTGCTCAATTTTTTTTTTTTTTTTGGGGTGGGGAGGGGAGGTTGATAGGGGGGCACAGAACACAGTAAAATTACCAGTGTCCTCATATAAGCATTTACTCACTAGACAATTGGGTTCGTCTAATTAAGGAGCACTAAACCATCTCCTCTGTTCCCACTACCTTGTTAGACTATTGGCTCAACACTTCTGTTCTCCATGGGCGTCACAGAACACCCCGCGACTGCCTTCAGAGTGTGCCAGACACCAGCACTAAGGGAGTGAATGTGTAAGCAAAGACTTCAGCTGTAGTATGTGCGAGCTGCTATGCAAATCAATGCACGTCTCCTTGCTTCCCTTTATTAATCTTGTTTAAGACCCTCTCAGGTAAGTCGAACTAAATAGCAGACTTCTCCCCACCCTGTTCTCGCTCTCCTTGTCTCTGACCCATCAGCCTGCGGTCGTCCCTGCCAACCTCTCATGCACTTGCTCAGCCGAAGCTCAGCATTCGTTTCCATGGATGATCTGAAACAAATGTGGGATCAAGCCCACCAGGATTTATCAAAACCTCAACAACTCACAGAAGTCAACTTTCTCTTTTAAAGCACCCCAGTTTTCTGGGTTTCATCTGCTTCCAGGGTCCAAGTCACAGCAGCGCTTCTTTGTGCTGCTACAACATATACCTACAGAGCAGCTGGTACATACATTCTCTAGGCATAAAGGCACAAGCTTATTGCTGATCCTACACAGGATGCATCCGCCGTGGTTTAGGGCATGCTGTAACACGTTGCTACAGAATATACCTTCAAGTAGTGACACTCGCAACAGGCAAATTCTTATAAATAAGAAAAACCCACTCACAACACAGATTCCCCAGGGCTGCTCCTGGAGTCCCTGATCGCACACCCAGCTTCCCTGGCCACTGGAAACCCCTCTCAGAGGCTCAGGACAGCTATAACTTGTTTCTTACTCTGAATACATCTTACTTCTCAGTCTCTCACTGTATACCACAGAAATTTTGAAGGCAACATTTCTTGCAATTAGTCTGTTAACAAGCCCTCCCATCCAGCTTCTGCACCTACTCAGAAACAAACCATTATTGTCCTCAGCTGGAGTCACTCAGCTGGTGAGAAGTACTACACCAGGTGCCAGACCCTGAAAAAGATGCGGTGGATGACCATCGGCTTTCTTATCAGACCCACATGGGATGGAGGGAGGCAGTAAGCACCGCATTCAGCTTCCTTTGTCTGGGCACAAGAGCTTGTAGAAACTATGCCACTGCAGATCACAGAAAGGTTTTCCTYGTAGGAGAGAGTACTGCTTGCTCCGCTACCTCTGCTGATCAGCCCAGGTCTGTCTCACTACAAGCATCTCGCAGATGCTTGCAAGGAACCCTACAACTCCTCCCTTCTATGCAGAGCACACTAATGCTGTGCCAAAAGCRGTCTGAATCCTTGTGTTCAAATCAGCGACCAAGGTAATGCATGTCTCCATCCTCAGCAACACTCGTGTCTGTCAGAAATGACACACTGCCAGGGAGCCTCTACCCTGCGCCCAGGCAGCACGCAAAGGCACAAAGATAACTGTCCCCTCAAAGGCCATGGATGAGAGCTGGCTCACCCACAGCCCCTCACCTTTCTAGGCCCCTTTCTCCCTCCTCTGCCGGGAGCTCCTACGCAAGAGTCCTCACTCCTTGTTCAAGCAGGAAACAAACTGCTCCCGACTGCCCAGGTCCGGCAGTCGCCCAGCTCATCCGTAGTCCCCAGTGCAGGAGAAACAGGGCAATATTTGCACGCTCCAGGATCATCTTTCAAAGGCATTTTGGCCTTTTCCACCCAGTACAAAGTAAGAAAGACAGGGGAGCTTAATCCTAACTAGTGTGACTACAAGATGTGTTCACTCATTTCAAGAAGTTACTTTTGTTCTATAAAGCAGCAACAGAAATTCAGGAGATGACCAACAGGCTGATTTAGCCTCAGCAAGGACAGAGGACTCTCCTCTCCCCCCAACTCCCCTCTCGTCCCAGGGAGGACACTGACCCCCACCAGCCTTGCATGCTGAGCAGACCCTGCGAGGCCTCGTGGGGCAGAAACAATACCGGGGCTGCCACAGGCACTCCGAACTAGCACGAAGATTTTACTGAATAAGGCACTAAAAATTGCTTCACCAGCCATGCTCATCATCTATAAAAGTTATCCCAGACAACCTGAGAGCAACAATCACAAAAGCCACAGTCTCAGGGATGCTGGAAGTTATCGGTGAAGCTTCAGCAGCCCAAGAGGAAGGGAGGCAAACAAGAGTCACTGTAAGCCCCAATAGCACAAACAGCTTCTCTAACACCTCASACCCCAACAGCACAAACAGCTTCTCTAACACCTCAGGACGTGGATCCACGTCCCCATCCACACGTGGAAAGGGAAGCGCCACACATCCTGGCAAACTGCATAAGGAATAGACAGGAGAGAGATCAAACGCCAGGAACCAGCTATGGCTCAAGCACTTCTGACACCAGTTAGACGGACACCATTTGTGGCGATATGGGACTTCAGCAGGTACCTGGTCCAGAGCGGCCCTGGGCATCGCACGCTCGCCTTCTCCACAGCCAAACCCACCCAGCTCCGGGCAGGCCCCGCACACCGCCGCCCTTCAGCCGCTCGCCCCCTCCAGCCCCGCGGCCGCCCGCACCCCACCCCGGCGGCTCACTCACCGAAGTATTCCTTCTTCATGTGCATCTCCAGCTCCTTCTCCAGCTCCAGCGTCAGCGCCTCCAGCCGCCTCTCCGCCTGGCTGGGGCCGCTCTCCCGGCACGGTGTCACCTGGTAGGGGAGCTTGAATTTGGGAGCCGAAGCGGAGCCTTTGGTCGGGCTGTAGGCGTAGGGGGGCGCCGCCTCGGGGGCGGCGGCCGGGTGCTGCTGGTCGTGCCGCGGCGGGGACTGGGCATGGATCTTGTGGTAGACATCCCCCAGCTCGGGCACGGCGCCGTCCTCCTGTAGGCCGGGCCCCAGCAGGGAGGAGCGGGGCGAGGGCAGCTGCAGCTCGGGGTAGGCGCTCATGGAGCCGCGGGAGCTCCGCGAGCTCTGGCTGGAGATGCTGGAGCGGGGGCTGACCACGGCGGCGCCCGCCGCGCCGCGGCCCTCGGGGCCGCAGAGGCTGGAGCGGGGGCTGGCCAGGGCGAGCCCGGCGCCGCCCGCCCCCTCCGGCTCGGCGCTGCCCGGCGGGCCGTACCTGGAGTCCGAGTAGCTGGAGCGGGGGCTGGTGGTGCATGAGTACTGGCTGGCGGTGCTGGAGCGGGGGCTGGCGTGGCGCTGGTCGTAGCCCATGCTGATGCCGCTGGTGCGGTTGCTGCTGGGCTTGCTGCCGCCGCCGTCGTAGCTGGTGAGGCTGGCGCGGGGGCTGGAGTGCTTGCTGGTGTCGCTGGCCGTGCTGGCGTAGCTGGAGCGGGGGCTGAGGGCGGCGCCGTCGTACTGCACCAGGCTGGCGCGGGGGCTGCCGTACTTCTCCTGGCCGGGCACCACCAGGCTGGATCGGGGGCTGGAGAACTTCTCGTAGGGCAGCGCGGCCGCGCCGCCCAGGCTGGAGCGCGGGCTGGAGAACTTGCCGTGCTCGGCGGCGGGGCCCGGCGAGGAGGCGGCCAGGCTGGCCCGCGGGCTGGCGGCGCCGTACTTGCCGTCCGGCCGCCCGCCGCCCTTGGCCACGTAGCCGCCCTCGTAGGCGCTGCCCGCGGCGTAGCGGTAGCCCTCGGCCGAGTAGCGCTTGCCCTTGTCGGCGAAGCCGCTGTAGCAGGGCAGCGCCACCTCGGAGCGGGTGCACAGCCCCTCCTCGCAGCACGGCGGCCCCGCGGCCGGCGGCGGCTCGGCGGCGCTGCCGTTGGCGGCGCGGAGCGGGGCGGCCAGCGCCGCGGGCGGGTAGGCTTTGCCGCAGGGGGCGGCGGCAGGGAAGGCTTCGGCGGGCGGCGGCGGCGGCGCGGCGGTGCCGTTCATCTTCCGGCCCCGCTGCTCCGCCGTCATGTGGGCGGCGATGACCCGCTTGGTCTCCTCCAGGTCGGGGTGCAGCGCCAGGTCCCGGCGGCCGCCCCGGCCGTACGGACCCTCCGGGCAGGGCTCGTAGAGGGACAGATCCTCCATGAACTTGGTGGCCTTCAGTGCCATGTCCTCCTCGTACTTCTCCATGCTCGGCCGGAGCCCGGCGGCGCGGGGCGGGACGGCGAACTCTCTGCGAAAGCACAGCCCGGAGCAGAGAAAGGAAAGGAGGAGAAAAAAAAAAAAAAAAAAAAAAAAAAATTWATGGATTGAGATAAAGACAGTTTAAAAAAAAAAAAAAAAAAAAAAAAAAAAAAAAAAACCCCAACCACCCCCAAAAAACACCCCAAAAGAAAGCCCCTTCCCGCGGTCCTGGCGGGGCAGCGGCGGGACGCGGCTCCTTTTCCGGAGGGCTGCTCGGCGGCGACCAGGCGAGGCGGCAGTCACCTCGGCGGCATCCCCGCGCCGCAGCGCTCGGCTCGGTGCGGCCGGGCTGCCCGGCRGAGCGCGGCGAGCGGAGACGAGGAGCCCCTGTGTCACTTTCCAGCCTTAAATAAGTTGCTCGGTCCAGTCAATGGCGCGCTGCGCGGAGGAATTTGCGCTCGGCGGCTCCCTGCCCCCGCCGCCCCCGGCCGGCCGCCCCGCGGCGGGGCCGCGGCCCGGCCCGCACCCCCAGGCGGGGGGCGAAGGCGGCGGCCGGCCCGGAGGGGCTTTGCGGCGCGGCGAGCGGAGCGCGGGGCGCGGCGAGGCAGGGACTCCTTTGTGTGGGGCAGGAATGCGAGGAAGGAGACTGGGCGCTGCGTCCCGCTGGAATGTAGTTAATGCCGGAGCCAAACAATGATTTTCACCGAGTCAGTCAGGGAGAGGGCGGCCGCGGCGCTGCTCGGCGGTGGGGCCGACAGCTCCCCTCCGCGCCGCCCGCTCTCCTCCTCGGCCGGCGCTCACCGAGTCCTGCCCGGGGCTGGCTGGCCGGCGGGCGGTRCCGCTGCTCGCCGCGGACCGGGAGGCGGCGAGG
This sequence comes from Phoebastria nigripes, assembly GCA_035582835.1. Lineage (NCBI taxonomy): Eukaryota > Metazoa > Chordata > Aves > Procellariiformes > Diomedeidae > Phoebastria > Phoebastria nigripes. The sequence goes on from JAYKAV010001776.1 coordinate 1,436,013, forward strand.
CTGTCACCGCGCCCCGGGCCGCCGCCGGGCGGGAAGCCGGGGGCTGAGGAGAGTCCCCGCGCGGGGGCTCGGCGGAGCGCCCTGAGGGAAGCCGTGCACGGAGRGGTCTGTCAGGGAGGGAGGGAGGCGTTGAACAACCGCCCGGGGTTCCCGCCTTCCGGGGGGCTCCGCCGCTCTCGCCCCTGACTGGAACTTTCCGGTGGGACCCGCGGCCTCGTCCCGCCGCGGGAAGGGGCAGCTCTCGCCCGCCCTCCTGCCGGGGCTCGGCCGGGAGCGCCAAGTAAAATAACCGAGACCTCGGCGGTGTCTGCAGTGGCCGGGGGTTGCGGGATCAGCCCCGCTGCTGCAAATGACTCGCACCTGTGCAAAATCCCCAGAACCGGCCAGGTGACTCCGCTGAAAGGACCTGTGCTTTAGCACGGCAGCTGATAATTATTTGCAGTTATTTATTTAGTCTTAAAAAAGGCAGTACTAAGGCATATGATAAACATATTGTGGCCTAAAGCAATCTATGAATTGACACGAGTTTAAAAAAGCGTGCTACTGTCCGTGTAACTTTACAAGAGCTTCATCTGTTGATCCAGCACTGCTTGCCATTTACATCTGTATACACACGAAAAGGGCTGTGAGAAAACACCACCTCCGAAATCGCTACTGAACTGAGACCTCCGATACTAAACAGTAGTTAATTTTTTTGCAACTAAGCTGCAAATCCCTGATGATCACTTGTGTTGATGACAGAAATGCTGACGAAGCCCTAACAACAGCTACCTGAGCGGTGTCCTTATGCTGCTGGGTGCTGAGCACCCTGTGAGGAGAGAAGTATGTTGCAAGTTTGAGCTGTAAGTACTCTGCTGTGCCAAGAACATTTTATCCTGTTATCATACCTAATTAAACATTAAAAGCAACTGTGTACTCAAAAATGTCCCCAGCTGTGGAGGGCAATTGATTGGCAATCTGTTTGTTTGTGGGTGCAGGGGTGGCAAGCAAAAAAAAAATCCTACAAACYATGTAAAAGTGCAGAGCAAGACCTGAAAAGCGAATTAATTTAGACATGGGAGAGGTAGTCCGCTGTCAGTGTGGACATACGTGTGCAAATACAGCCAATCTTGGGAGTCAAGTGCTCTTTTCTAATACGTGTTCACACCTTTCATTACACTTTTTGCCCGTCTCCTAAACAAGCTGTTGCCATATGCTTCTGCAGCTTACTACTTGTGGACCAAGTTACATTTCACCTCTAGTCTGCAGGTGTGTGATGGTCGAAAGCGCCTCTTGCAGTTGTATCTCCCGGTGTGCACCATCGCTGCTCCGACTAACGCAGCGCGGGCCCTCGGCATCAGCAGCAAAAGCTTCCCAGCAAATGTGCCACGGCACCGAGTGGGATCAAAGCAGCAGTTCAAGTCCCCGTCCCGTTCAAACCTTGGACTTTTTGGTAAAGCTGTCAGCAAAGACACAAACTGTGCTGTTAGCCACAGAGGGTGGACACATGCCTGCCAAGAACAAAGAGAGGTTCCTCCCACAGAGCACATGGAAATCGCCGTTAACTTGAGCCCTCATCTACCCCACCTGGGACTCCTGCACAAAGTTTGTTTGGGGCAGCGGGCGTATCACTGCTGCTGCCTTCAAGTGTACTGGTGCAGAGCTCCTCCTTCAATCGTTCCTGGGGCTTGTTCTGGGATGTTCTATCCTGTTACTGACTTTGAACTACTTACTGCCAATTTTTATAAGGTTGTCTTCCTGAGAAACTAGGAGAGGCTCATGGACAACCTGGGAACTTAGTCCATCAGAGCACATGTAAAGAAAAATTAATTTACTCTATTTTAAGTTTTTGGTTTGTTTGTTTTTTTTTTTTAAAAAAACTTTTACAACATTAGGTAACTTTACTATTAATCAGAGTGGGTAGGACGTATTGGGAGGCCCTGCCTGCGTGCTCATGCAAGGAAGCATTTTGAGCAGCTATCTTTACAGTAGGAACTGCAGAGCTGATGCTGTGTGACGTCAGAAGCGTAAGGTACAGCAGGAGCTTGTACTTCTGTAGCTCTGTCCTGAGCCACAAATCTGCCCTTGTTCCACCTTTTGAGGCAGCACAGTTCTATACTGCTTCTGCTGCCAGCAGGTAGCAAGTTTCTACAGCAAGCCTCTTGGTACGTAAGTCGTTAAAGCACGTGCTGTGTTGAGTATGAGCTCATGGGAAAAACATACCGGGGACCGAGAGAATCTGGGCAATCTAAGGAAACAGCCCTTTTTAGTAAGCAATGTGGATCAAATGATGAAAGTCACCTCCTTTACTGGTGAAAGCTTATGCTCAATAAGTAAATCCTCAAAAGCCAGGCCCAGCCGAGCCTGCTGCAGCCCTGGGCCAGAGTATCCCAGCACTGTGTTCCCGTCTCAGCCCTGCTGCGGGGGCAGTACTACAGACCCGCTCTTCACCAGTAAATCGTACTTCTGTCATACACATAATGAACATAACATTTATCCACACTATAGCCACAGATGTAGCCCACATGGGTGAAATAAATATGTTTGCAGTGGTACATAGCACACTCAAGCACTGCTGCATTTCTCATAGAGGACCATATGTGCCGGGCTGTGCAAACAGAAAGTGTAGAGTTAAAGCTGCTGTTGCTGTAATAAGTAGCCCCATCACTCTCCTTACCATTATATACAAGAAAACCCAAAGTACTGGGCAATTACAGCGTGACAATCCTGACAGGTTTTCCTCCCTGCTTTATTTTAAATATATTTGCTTAATTTTAACAACCAGCAGTAAAATGTATATATTGCAAAAAGACTCGCACAACTAAGAGCACAAGGGCTGTTGTAGAGTATTATAAAAGCTGAACTTAATTTCTTAATTTGGTGTGGTAATCCTTATGCCTGATTTTAAGTTACATCAGTAAATCAGATATTATGGAAAGCCAGCTGCTTCTGTTAAATAAACTCCTTTGTCTAAGACTTAAAGGGAGCAAAAAAGCCAGGTGGAGTTATTGATCTGTGAATATCAGCTGGCTGGGCCTCACAGGCAGTGCACTCCTGTTTCTTCTAATTGCCAGTGCCTTCAAGGAAACGCTGTCCAAGCCAACAGGCAGGGAGACCTGATGGTCTGCTGGGGATTTTGTCTCCCCGAGTTGCAAATAGTTTATTACCAACAAAGCAGATAATCTGTAAATGTAAGAATTCACTGGTAAAACTTTAACCCTATTGAAGACAATGGCAAAAATCCCACTGACTTGTGTTGCGGTGTATGTTATATCAGACGTGGTTTTACAGATGCAATGCAGGAGGGAGTTCTTTGTCTTGCTTCATCAATTGAAAAATTTGAAGCTGCTCCACAGATTTGCTTATTGACTTGGATGCTACCTGATTTTTTGCAATTTCCCTCCTTGTCTCCAACATTAAGAAAACAATGAAATTATGCCTTGCAGTCCACAAGGTAAATAAGACTTATTATTACTCAGGGATTTACTGTTCTGATTTCCAGTTTTAAAATTGATTGGTTTCATAGTGAGGAATGTAGTGATTATTCTTTTTCTCTGGTCTGTTTTAAGCAAGATTAAAAACCAAAACAAAACACCAAAAATCTTGTGAAATTCATACAAAAATTATGTTGAAGAATGTTTTTATTTGGGGGGGCGGGCCTGAAGTTTTTATTTTCTTTGAAGTGGTAGCTGTATTGTGTTTTATATYGCTTTGTTTTGCTTGCTTGGGTCCTGTATGTTAATTTGTGTTGTGATAACTTTAAGCATAAGCAAGCTTTTTGGAATATGAAGTTTGGATATTAATATGTATTTGTTTGCAAATCACCTTGCTCTGACATGTTTTTAGAAATACTAATTTGCAGTTGATCACAGCTTTTAAAAATTGAAATTACTGAATGTGTTTTAGGGCACCATCTTCTGGTAGACAGAACACATTGTATTTGAATGGCTACCTTTGGGAGGCACAACTATTTAAAATATTTTTGACTAACACTACTCTGCAGGCTTACAGGTAATTTCTCATTCTAAATCTGCAATAAAACACTATTTAACATTTTTTACATTCTTCTTATTCATTGCAAATGCAGCTATTCACTGTGCTGCACAAGTATAACTTGGGACAGACCCTGTAAAATTCCAGTCACAACAGGCACTTTGTGAATGTGCTAGGTTAGAGAGACAACGTGTGTCCGAGCACTTATGATTAATACACCATTTATGTATCTTAACACCATTTACATTTCATGGTATTTTCCATATAAAATGGTATTATAGAGATAACACTTGTTAACTGAAAATAATGAACAAATTTGCAAGAAGTATAGAGCTGTTCCATAAGCAATGGAACTAATGAAGGCCGGTCTCCTACGGGTCTGTATTCTGCATCCTTTGCATTCTCCAGCTTGTAACCTCCTCTCCACATCCCCAGTAATGCTGCAGTCCTGTCACCTGCTTTGTCCCATAGAGCTCTCCCACTGCTACAGGACTTACTCCACTCCTCATCCACTACATACAGTACCTCCAGGTTCCTCCCACCATACTCACTTACATCCCTCAATAGACTTGTCCGTGCTCTTCTGTCTCTGGCACTCCTCCGCTACAACATCTTTAATTCCCTCCCAGGTCCACCTACATACCACCTTCTCTCTGTCCCCCTTGTAATATCCACAGCTCCTAGCAGCTTCCTAAGCTTCTAGTTAGGTATCTTAGCCACCCTCTTTTCCCCAGCGCACTCCTGCTACCTCCAGTTATCACTGGTTAGATGCACAAAATGCAGCAAACTCCCGTGTGGACTTGCATACAGACCCACCAGCCGGTAGGTGTGTAAGTACCACACCTAAAAAGGCTAAGTGCTACCACAGAAGCACGTCTGTGTGTCGGTCTGTCCTTCTCTACAGCCACTTACTTGTAGAATTGCAGTAGCTTTGAGATCACGGATGTAATTGCTTAATGTTTGCAAGTAGCTTCAAATGTTGTTGGAGAGGACTGGCAGAGCAATTCTGTAAGTATCTTTTCTTTAGGAAATCATACTGAAAATTTCTCATGTTTTCTCATGTGAGTGAAGAATTATGCTGATGAGAAAGGCAGATAATGACATGTATCTAAACAGCAATTTTCTTCTCGTAATATAAACTGATATCAAGCTATATCTAGGAGTACATTTATTTACTTCATCCCATTCCTCCCTTAAAGAAGAATCAAGGCCTCCAGATCAAAGCATTAAATTGCTTCCCCCTCCTATTCCTTTGTCTGTAGGTATATGTTCTCTGTAGTCATTCTGCTTAGACACTAGCCTAGAAATAATCTCAGGCAAGCAAAAAACAGATGACTGACTTGTGTGAGATTTGTTGTATTACTTTGGTCCTAGTTTCTGCTTTTTTGCACGTTCATATTTTAGATGCAAAAAATTGAAGGCTTCTTGTCCTTATAGCTGCAAAGAGACAGAAGAAAATATCTCTACCTATAGGCACAGAAACAGAACAAGGGGGGAAAAAATTTATTTTCCTTAATTCAGTGTTTATTCAGTTTTCTAAGCCATATCTACAATTTTGGGGCAGTAGAGATAAGGCTTGAAGCAGATAATATCAATGGTATATATGAACTGAACACAAGCCTGTTTTATCTTCTGGGATCTAATAAATGGTTAGCAAGAGGTCTTTGTTGTAAAGGTCAGAACTTGAAATGGCACATCAATCTGCTTGCCAGCTGTCAGAGTCAACAGGCCAGGAAAGCATGCATCTCTCCCTGTGATTCAACAATGAAATGGTTTCATAAAGTAAAATTGAAATGTCACATAGAGCTACTACAAACATTAAATGGTTATCTACAGGTTAAAGTTGCTCTTTAGGAAACGGGCTGGTACAAGGCTGTCTTTCATCATGGCCCCAAAAGTTTTCTCCTGGATGGTTATCAGTTGCCCCTTAAGGGCGATTCTCTAGATGCTTTGAGAATCAGATAGGTTGCACTTCTGCCTTATATTTTTTTTTTTAACTATAAGATTGTGGGAAAGTCGTTACAAATTTCTTCACCGTAAATCAGAGCAGCTTAATGAATCTCTAGTTAACTGTTGTATGTCAATGGTGGTCAATATTCCTTTCTATGCTCCACTGAGGAAAAGGGATATTGAACTAATAGCATATGAAAACAGATACTAGRTAACACTCTTAGCTGCATTCAACTACGGTAAAATATTCCACTATTTTTCTTGTCCTTTTCATACATGGCACTCAAATTCACTAAGTAAATAAAAAATACAAGCATCAAGAATGAATTGTTACTATGAAAAGCAGCCAGAAAAGCTTATCTGCGTTACAGAAATTTGCATCAGTATATACAAACAACTAGASAATGCTGTGTGACAGAAGAGCCAATTTGTATCGCTGCAAATAGCAATTTGTAGATTGATTTAATGAGCCTGGCTCAAAAATTGTTAGTGACAACAGAGCCTACATCAGGGTTGCCAAGCTAAGGCACTGGGAAGAATTTCTCCTCCATTTTAACATTTAAATTTTGTGTCTTCCAAATACACTTACTTCCATATCAATATTACTGCTATTAGGACTTGACTTGAATAAATTGTCAGTTGACAAGTGGCTTGCCCTTTTTTTTTTTTTTAAATTACTTGAAAGTTTAATAAATGCTTCGATTTATAATTTGCTCTCAAGGGCAAGAGAAAGTTTAAGTTGGAAAATTCTACATTAATACAATGTTGGTGACTAGCAGCCAATTAAGGACATTCATACTCCATCAGTTCTGAGAAGCAGTTTTTCATTTAGCACAGAAGCAGTTTACATTTTTAGTGGTTCATTCAGTATTGCCAAACTTAACAAGAACTGAATAGAACAGCTGACACTATATGAACAGCCTGTCATATGTTCTATAGAAGCAGCCTGTGTAAAGAAAATGTATTAAAAATCATTCACTTTAAAGTATTTTACAGGAAGGGTCTAGGAGCATTTTTTGCCATCTACCTACTTACTACCCAGACAAAAGCAGCACAATTACATCTCCTAAATATATCAAGATGTAATTGCTTATGTAGTTAAATTCTAGACTACCTTTCATGCTGCAATCCAAATGATGATGCATCGTTAAAATTACTTAATGCTTCTCTAAAACTTAACCTAACCAGTGTCCTGCAGTGGTACGCCCATCTAAGATACAATGCCTGGTTAATTCTGAACATTTTTGCAATCTGGCCTTATCGAGAGAGTTGTCTACTGCCCTGAGAAACTATTACACGTATCTTCTTGGACAGCAGCATCCCAAATACTTTAAGGAATCATTTGAGTAGTGTCATCTTATGCTGTTAACCCTAGTAACTTAAAGGGTAGAAGCCAGTGAGACTGAATAGCCCCCCCTTCTCTTTTTCAACCCCAAATCTGTTGTTGCATGTTATTTCAATTCAGCTTATATACCACTCAACTTCTAAGTCATGAACACTCTCAAGTTCAGTAAAACTAATGCAATAAAGTTACCAGAATTATAGCCTCTACTGYTAAAATAATAAGAGTTAGAAAGCTAAATTCTTGAATATTGACCAGTGCAAGCAGGGAAATTCCTCAGGTAGTGAATGAGATAGGATCACACTATCCATTACACATGCCATCAGCTTAGATAAAGCTTTGTCATGTCACAATGAGAAGCACCTCTTACTACACAGGTAACAGGCTATTTGATAACTAATTTAATAAACCAGTAATTTTATTTTTAGTAAAGCTTAAAAAGAAAATGTCAGCCTTAATTTTTGGAAGATGTAATCAGACACATTAAATTCTAGTGCTTCAACTGTTTATGGCAAGAACTATAAAAGCTTCCCAATGTAGCACTGAAAATGCTTTCTGTAACGCCTATTTACATCTTTACCTCTCAGTCTTCACTCATGCTGGCCAAGAAGCAACAAACTCAAAAGGATTTAATTTCACAGTGGAGTATTATGCCTCCAAACAAGCCATTGCATATGACTATTACTACCTAAAAGAAGAGATAAAACATTAATTGCATCATAGAATTGTAGTTTTGCAATTTAACACCGATGAAGAGCTGGCCTTTGTACTAGACAGAACCAGATGCCTGGTTCCTGGCACCTAAAAAGGTGCTGGTTTTGTTTTTTTCACATTCTCCTTCTATACAGTTAACATCTTGTTTAAAATTCAGTCAGTTTGCAAACTCTAACAGAATAAATCTTGCCTGCTCAATTTCTCTGCTCTGTAAGGCTAACTGCATACCTATCTATGAATAGAAGCAGTTTTGGTTCACTAACACAAAGGTGGAAAGTAATTTCAGTACAGTGACAGAAATGGCTGATTCATGTGTTCTAAGAAACAACACTGATAGTTTTGAGAGCTACCAAAATAGTTAAATGAATGCCATAGGCTTTAAGATACCGATTGTCGACATTGCACTTTTGTCCTATGGACAAAGCGTAATGTATAAAAGACCAGTGCTTTCTTCTTTCAGAAGGCATGAGGTGGTGAAAGCATGCTGTGGTGGTGCAAATGCTCCAACTGAAGAGGCCAATAATTGATTGTCCAAGAAAAAAAAACATTCACAAAAGTTTTATTAAAAAAATTCCCCTTTCACCTCAAACAAGTGAAGCTTAAGTTTGGTACTACTAGGTTATGTTTAGAAAAATGAAAATAATACAGTAATTTTTGAAGGCTATACATTGTAAAATCCCGTAAGTCAGCATAAACTTGGACTGTGCAAGCAAATATAGCAAGTATTTCAGATGTCATTTATTTGGTCCGTCAGATGTACAGTATAGTAGTAGTATCTGAGTTTACAAAACATCAAATATAAATAACCTGAAACTGTAACAATACACAAAAATTTGCTTCTTACATTGACATACCAGGCAGTACGAGCTGAAAAACTTGAGTAAATTAACAGTTTTACAGTAATGTACATAGTGCCAGTTGAAGTTTAAGAACACTGTTAAAACATGGCACTAATTTGCTTTATTGAATTTTCCTCTTTACTTGTTCAGGGTGTGAAAAATGTTTAGGACTAGGCTAAAAATATTTTTCTTCAAGCAAAAAATAAAAATGTAGTTACTTAAAATCTGGGCATCAGATAATGACCCTTTACTAAACGAGAGTAGTTTTTTTTTTGTCCTATTGAATTATACCTAAAAGGTATTTACACAAAAATAACATGCTTTTTTCATGACTGTTTAAGCAAATACTTATCTGTAAGTATTTATAAACTATGTTTCTACTACATTTAATATATGGAATTAATATGGAAAAACTTCTGAAAGAGTCTATTGAGATGAGAGCTTTATCATCAAGAGAAACAGACACAAATTATTTAAGCCAGTGGTTTGGTATTCACTTGGAACAAAGGCCTTAAAATTAGTCTAGTTCTGGACATTTTTCACATCCCAACATAATATGCTGTTACTGTATTACATTATCTGAATCATTTTGTCAAGGGGCATTTGCATGTTCAGTCTAATGCTATAATTTCATCTTGCTCTTCTGTCTGCTCAGTACGCACTCTCTTCGTACTGACGCACTCTTTATCTTCTAGTTTTCTCTTGCGGCTTTTATTYTCCATATCATCATCAACATTGCTTGAAGTACCTTCATCTTCAGAATCAACAATCAATAGATCGTCCTGATCTGGAGCTGCAAAATATATGTTTTTAATTCAAATGGATACTGTAAAGATAGTCTACTCTCAAACCAAGTTTCATACATAAAAATGTCTCTAGTACAACAAATAGATCTTGGAGCATTCTTTATCCATATTCTTTGTCATTCAACTGCAAAAATATTTTGAATTTCTCTGAAATCCGTATAAAATAGGCTTTTCGCATGGTTATTCCCTCTTCACTAGAGGTATAGAAAATACTGCAATGACCCAAAAATACAGGAAATGCAGTAGTTAGCACGATTTTTTTTTGCATGTACAAAATACAAGAATTGCACGCTATCTGCAGCAGTCCTTGAGAAAAGAACTTTTACACACACTGAGCTGTAGTCCAGCCTCTCCTTTCACTAGTGCATTCAACAGAACTCCCACTAGAAGCCATGCTCCCTGAGAGAGAGAGAACACACAAAGAGAGGGAGGAGTGGAAGGGTGAGCAGACTTAAAGAGCTAAGGGATAACAATGGATTGTATAAAGAAGGGAAAATAGAACCAAACATGAACTTTCAAGACATCTAGTGGATTTTGTTTGTTTTGAAGTACAAATTCACTGTAAAAACTAATTTTATGCTAGGTTTTTCATATAATTTGAAATCAATTGTAGSAATACCCTTAACATTTAATCTCCCCTGAAACAAGAGGCAAGTGGAAGTGACTACATACTTGTGCACTTATCTTAAATAGGACCATCTGACAGGCAAATGAACATCATCCAAAAGCGTAAGACAGAACTACAGATAATCTAACTTACATGTCACAACAAGTATTCAGATTCATATGCTATCCCTATAAAACAGTATGATGTTTCCAGTACATTAGCCTTCAGTGCTTAAGCATCCCATATTCGTTTGAGTTAAACTGTTTTGCGTACGTTCAAAGAAACACCCTACACTAGGAAGGTGATAGTACTTCTTCCTGAATAGCAAATACTATTTTCTTGCCATGCTTTGCTTAACAGATGAAAAATAATTMTTTTGGAAGCAGATAATAAAGACATCATCTTAAATTAACAAAATAAAACATGATCAAAGACATCCGCAAAGTAATTTTTAATCTGCAGGGAGAAAGTGACAAATTTGGTTGATTTTTTTTTGTCAAGCAATAGCGTGACCATCAGATAGAATGGGTCTAACTTTATTGAAATCACTGTGCAAATGATGCACTTAAGCTGACACCCCACCAAGCCCTTGCAAATTAAATAATATAATTTCAAGGTGTATTTACTGTAAACCTTTGTAACAATCTTAAATGTGCATTTTGTAACAACTGTAAATGTGCATTTTTCTATTTAATATTATATTTATACACAGAGGCAACTTAAATGCCTTTTATTTCATGTTGGCAAAGTTAAGTCATAAAACTGAAGACACTATTTTAATTGGACTGCACTACTGAAAGACTATTTTGTTATATTTAATATTGACTACTGTTATTTACCTGTTGATGTTGAGGGTTGCGCTCCATCATCACTACCATTGGTAATGTTCTTGGATGTTGGTTCTGATGGTTTAGGGCCAACTTTTTCAGGGGTATCACCAACAACTTCAAATTCTACATCTTTTTCTAGGTCTTCACTGCAGAAAAATCCATATGCTTTTAAACAACCAGGTGAAAATAAAAAGCTGTCTTTTTCACAAACAAAGTATGTCATTCAAGTATTAGAGCACCCTGCAACTATGACAAAATGAGAAAAACATACTAGAAAAGAGGAAAATCTGTTCAGTCCTCCTTTATAATTTATGCTTTCTCTATTCATAAATACTGTTCCACCCAGTGCCATGATTTAAAATGCTTAAGAATGAGAAAAATCATTACCTGAGCTTACCTTTCTTCCTCAATGTCACATTCCTATTCTCACTGAAAGTGAAGTGTGTTAATTTACTGTATCTAATATGTATACTACTTATCCAGGGTTAAATACACACACCAATTATTTCAAAGTGACTCCTATTTGCGTTGCTGTATCTGAACACAAGTAGTCAAGCAGAGAATCTACTACCCCAGCAGCCTGGGGGGGGTTTTGCCTTTTTTTATTTYGTTTTGTTTTTTAAAYGGCAGTTTCTYACTTGGTGGCTGCCCCAAAAGTAAATTTGGTTTTGCACTGTATTTTTATGTTGTGTAATGACAAATTATTCAAATAAACTTTTTCCAATTACTGTTGCAAAAAACAAACAAAACCACCTAAACTCTATAAATTCATAAAAAATAACAATTCCTCTTTTACCTCTGTATTTTCTTTCCGCAGCTTAATCTTTGAGCTTTATTCATTAATTTAAAATTCTGAGTTGGAAATTCCCTGTGGAACTGTTCTACATATATACACAAAAATAATTATTTCAGAATCCTTACCTATGAAGCACATTGATTAACAGTGTATAGTCCTGGAGGAAATCATCTGCTTGTAGTCGAGTGCCGTTTCGAATTCCAAAGTCTGATAATTTCCTGTGGTTATTTGCTAGAAAAATAGTGAAAAACTGCAGTGTATACAGCTATTTATATAAAGATCCCTTACACCTGAATAARTATGATGAAATGAGTACTCCAGAAGTTTTATGTAGAAACATAAGATTAACATCTATTAGTTATATTTGAAGTAAAAGCTGACATTTAAGCCTATCAGGAGTTAAAACTACTTATGTTTGACTTATTTACCCCTCATACATCATGTTCAAGCACTTCGCTATTATTACATTTAGGAACATTTTGGAGATAATATTTCTATTACAATAGTGCCTACAAGCATCATAAAAAGACCACAACCTAAGAACAAGAAAGTGAATGGGACTTGCAAACAGAGGAAAATAACTGGTGCACTTTTATAGCTGAATACCTATTCTTGAAAGGAATACTGACACTCCACGTGAAAAGTACTTTATGTAGGAAAGCTGAACTGGACATGCAGGCTTGTAGACAATACCACTAGGTATTCTCGAGCCACTTAAATACTTGCAGATCCAGTTCTCTTCAAATACTAGTCTACAGGATGAACACGGAAACATTTGCTATACTTCCATTCTGTATATCTTGGTTTCTTCCTAGTTTTTATGTACTCTTATCTAAAAAGCTTCAGTATGCATACCTTCTGTCTCTCCTTCTTCTGAAGAGATAAGAATAGTTCCTTTTCCATCATCTATTTGTACATCTGGTGCTACCATAGCAAATTTTTCTTTCACTATCTGAAAAGATGAATACTATTATTTAATCAATATCTGACTTAAAAACACTACGAAAAAAAGAACCTTGAATTATGCTGATTTTCTTACCCTGGCTCATTTTCAGGCATCTGCTGAAAGCCTATACTTTTTTTTTTTTTTTTACTTCCATGAACAAAATAATTATATTTTTGCTGTCTGAAACCTACAGGTTCAGATACGCTGAAAAATTTTTTAGAATACTTCATAAAAATGACAGAATTACAAATCAGTTGTGACTACGCAACTGTAATGTGGCTACTGAACTATTCAACCGAAATACAAATTTAGTTTTTTACTCTTAGGTATAAATAGGCTTTAAAACCMCCAAAAAGTTACAAAATACAAACATTCTTTCACAAGATACACAAGCACACATAGGCAAGAAGCATACTGGCTAATCTAGCTCTTCTTGTAGCTGAGAGAAATGCAAAATGTAGAGCAAATATAAACAGCTGATGTTCAGTCAAAATATATTGAACAAAAACCTAACTTTAATAATGTACAGTATTAGAATCAAAATGAAAGCTGTAGTAGCTAATATTCAAGATTTACCTTATCCTGGAGTGTTAACACAGTAACTTTGTGTACATTAAGTTTCACAGTCACTTCTGGCTTRCTTGCACATACATAACAGTTAGGATTTGGTGGATCCAAAGCACAAGGAACCAATAGCTTCTTTCTGGGATTTGGCTGCTTGTTCAGAAAAATCTTGAGGACAGACAAAAATAAAACAAGTTATTCTGTAAGTAACAGCATGCATAAAACCTGTTTTCCTGCAGATTTATTCTCTTAGTCTCACAGGTTGTCCTGTTCCCTAATCCTCTTTGACATGCCTGCTGAACAGGAGAAAGTGCKTATTACGACCAGTCTGCAATAACACCTGTGCTGACTGACCAGCTATTGCCAAATACATCTGTAACATGAAACAACCATGTTTCAAGTGATGTCAGTCTGGTTCTCTCTCCTATCCAGCAGCCAATTTTCATTAAATCAGAGGAATTTAATCATCCTTGAGGCTTCCACTTCTCTTTTCATTGTGGCTGAAAGTTCCCAGCACATTCAGAATCTACTGAAGCAACAACAAGTGAGAGACAGTAAAACTAAACAATAGTCAAAGCAGGTTAAATGTGACTTTTAAACAAATAATAAATAACAAGAAAGTGAAAGCATCTTATTCCCACTTACCGTTCTACACTGATCTATTTTTCCTGATAAAATCTTCAAACCCTCCAGCACTATCAGACCAGCTATTACTGCATTAGTGGTAGCTATAGCTGGGATAATATTTCCTGCCATTGCTGCAAAATAAGCAAAAGTATGCAGATTTTTAGCAGTAAATGAAAATGAGAAGTTTAGATTATTATTTAAATAAAACAATGTTGTATTTTATCCTTACACTTGATATCAAATCTGCTCTTCATGTTCATACTGAAAACATGCATCCTGAGGTTCGCTGCAGAAGTGACAAAATCCATTGCAGAAGGGTCATCCTGACAAGAAGTTAATACAAAAAGTATTTAAAAAATAGGATTACTCATTGTAAAAAGTTTGCAACACTTGGTTCCTAAAACCTTAAAAACAGAAAGTTAAAAAAAAAAAAAAAGTCTGTACAATATTCCATTTCAAAGTCAATATACTTCCTCTTTCAGATGGTATGTTTAGACAGAGCAGTAATACTTCAAATACACGTGTTTAGAAATTGTACTTAGTATTTTAGTAGTGAATTAAGTGTATTAGTATTAATAAAATGCCTTGTATGTTCAAAATAATGTCTAAATCCCAAATCTTACGATGTTTTATGCTCAGTTTCAAAAATTGTGTTTCATAAAGAAGTCTTTTTACTATCTGTTGTAATACTAYTTTAGTATTTTGTCCCCCCTATATTTACAAACTACTTTTTTTTCTTATGCCAAATGACAACTGACTGCAGGAAGATTACACTGACTGTGGTGCTAAAAGAGAAAACTGTTTTCTTGTTTTTCTTCAGTTAAACTCGTAATATATCACATACCTATCGTCAGAGCTAATTACTATGTAGAACTCAGTAGAACTCTAGCTACAAACCACTGTATAAGACCATGTTTTAGAGAAAGCTAAAAGGGAAAAAATGAAGTTGCATTATTAAAATATTTTCAAAAACCAAAATATGACAAATACTTCTGCATTTGTGCTTTTTAAAGTTGGTGAATTAARTTATTTTACATCACAATAGTTAATCCTTACACTCAGTGAGTTACAAAATATAGTGTGTTTAAAGTATATATTTGTTTACATATGGAAAGTGCTTTCAGTGAGGTGCCAGGCATTTTTGTTCTAAGTAGTACTATTTTGGAATGAAACTGAGTGAGTCCAATTAATATTTGTACTACCTATGTAGAGCATAACTGGTTCCTATGTATTTGGCAAACTAACCTTATCCCATATAAGCTCTGCTCCATCACCCTTCTCAGCCAGGTGAACTCTCAGGGTTTCAACACTCTTTGAAAACAAGCGTGCATAGCTCTTGACATCGAGAACCTGCTGATCCTTCAAGACTGCGGAGGATTCATTTTGTTGGTCAGATATGTTCTTCTCTTTGGGAAAAGAAAAAAAAAATTAAGATCAAGAGCACTTACACATCGCACAGAAGTTCTCTCAAAGAGCTAAGAATTTTCCAATTTCAGTAAAATTAAATATTTTCTAAATTGAAGAACAATATCCTTAAACTACAGTAGCCCCAACATTTTACAACAAATCTGCATTTAAAACTGCAACTATAGCTATACTTATATCAATCGCCTAGACATGCACAAATTACAGCAAATGTAAATTTTCAGCAAAACTCAGCTTTCAAAGATAAATGTATCAGTGCTTGTGGTAAGGTCTCCTAGAATAAGCTGCCACGTAATTTTAAGAAATGTGAATTTTCTACAGCCAATACTGAGTATCTAAAATAACAATTGCAAAACAGTTTTAGAAAAAACGTTTTCTATATAGAGAAAAATTTAAAATCTTCAGAAATTGCAAAGAATTAATACGTTCATTATCAGTACTCAAATGTGACAGTGAGAAAACGTACATATCACAGACATGCATTAAGAAACAGCAGGTATGACTTACAAATATACAGTGGGAGGAAGGACAATTACCTTGATTTTGTACCTCAGCCCAGTCCAGTGGCACTGGAGGCTTTCTTTTCCTCCACAGCTTATCCATTGTCAGCAGATATCTAATGTCATCTTTGAACAGCTAGGAAACATTAAAAACAAAACAAATCAAAAAAAACCAAAACAAAAAACAAACACACAAAAAAAACCCCAAAACAAAACACAGAACCCAGAAACATTAAAATGAAAGGGGGAAAAAAAAAAGACATACTTTATTTTTACATCTGCTGTGAAACTGAAAAATCAGCATTAGATTTATGAGGTTTTGCTTTTCTCCTTGAAAATATTTTCAACCACATAAATAAAAATCAAACTCCACAGGAAAAAAAAACAGATTCAAAAAACTTCTTATTCCCCATTCCCTAACACTTATTGCATAAAGCAGACACAGCTCTGATTAATTTGGGAGGGGAGTAAAGTAAAAATCAAGAAACAATAGTCCAAACAGTGGGTTCATGGGCCTACCGAAGCCATCACTACAGCTCTTTGTATACTCTCCCTGAGATACTCTTACCTACATGCCAATGAATTTCCAAAGTAAAGTTATTACTACCTATCAACATTACATTCTATACTCATTTCCTCTATTTATCTACTTTCAGCAACTATTTAGAAGGAAAACTCCTAAACCAGTTTGTATTTTCTTATGCCAGAGCCTGATTATACACAGATAACGACTGATCACTTTTAGGTCCTCAGATTGGTTCTGATTATGCCCAGTGAAACTCCTCAGAATTCAATTTTACCTTTTCATATTAAAATTAATTCAAATGAAGTTTTTTCTGTACAGTATGGACAAGCTGCTGAAGCCATCTGTACAGACGCAGATGGAATGCCGTAAAAAAAGCAAGTGTTGTAAAAGACCAACACTACAGCAAAACTGGTGGAAGTCATAACATAATTGCATAATTGATGGCTAGCATTAAGTGTCCAAACTGGGTTTTGACTTAACTTTAAAGCACCTCACACACTTCAAATAAAGACATTTATTGGGGGTAAAGAAGATACCTTAGTAAAAAGTTTAACTGGATCGTATCCAGTTGATTTAGCCCACTCCTTAGTTGAAACACGTTTAATCTCACCATCTTCATTGGATGCTCGTGCTCTGGCTTCTGCTTCTGCTGGCTCCCCTATTAATAAAGTGTCAACCAGTATTTTAATTCAAAAAAAGGAAAATCACATCCAAATATTTCCCCTAGAGTCAATAACCAAAATTACACAGGTACCATAAAATGGCTTTACTGTGCCCAACAAAAGCTGAATTAGACACAGTGCAACTACTCCTGTTTGCTTCTGCAACTGCAACTCACTAATTTAACTTGATGTCACCTAATTCCTTTATTGGCAGAAACAGTGAACAAATGTTTCCTATTAATTTTCTCCACATAATGCTGCTATTTCATAAATCCCTAACCATCCCCTTTTAGTAGTCTCTTTTCCTGGCTGAAGAGTCTTAGTTTGGTTAGAACTTCAACACAAAAAAAATCAGCTTCCTACCTCTGGTTACTCCTATAMAAAAAAATTCCACGCATACAGATGCTATTCATTTTGTGTTTCTTTCCCAGTCACATCCAGCAATTGCTATCATGATTCCTAATAAGCAGCAGGTTGATGTTTTCATAAAACTATCTATAACGTCTTAACTGAATGAGAAAAATCAACTCGGAGACCATCACTTTATATGTAAATTTGTGAATGCTGCCCCACTTTCACCAATGCATCATTTGCATCATTTCATATTTATCTGCATCAAATCTACCCAATGTCTCATTGCCCAGTCATTCTGTATTGTGAAGCTTTCTACTACTTTTTGCAGTTAGTCCTCATCTTTATTATTGTGAGTGATTTTGCTTAATTATGTATGTCGAACAGCACTGGTCCCATCCCCAATCTGAGACACTCCTCTAATCACCATTTATCTCTATCATTTAAGTAGTTTATCCACTTCAGGATCTTCACCCTTTTTTCTCCCCAAGGCTGCTTAGTTCCTTCAGGTTCCTCACAAAAAGTTTTTCAGTGCCCCCTGCAGATTCAAAACAGCGTAAACCAGATATGCTTGTCCACAGGTTTGCAGATTCCTTCAATGGACCTGCAGAGCCATGCAAGGCACRACTTCCCTTTACAAAGGCTGCATTGACTCTTCCTTGATACACCATGTATGTGATGATTCTAAACAGCATTATCGCCTCGGACAGTTTGCTCACTACAGACATGAGGTTACAGCTCAGGCCTTCCTATAATTGTCCTGGTATCTTTGTTTAAATAAGTGGCATTGTGTCTGCTACCTTCCAAGTATTCCAGCAGACGTTGTTTTAAGTGAGTTTATACATCACTCTTTTTAAGACTCAGCTATTTCATTCTGCACTTCCTGTAGAACAACCTGTCAGGTGATCACTATCAAGTGTTCAGAGAATCTGAAGAGTCGGAGGATCCTCTAAGCTCCCTCTCCCAAGTCCACTCATCTATCAAAGGRTCCAAAAGAAGCAACAAACAATGATGCTTATTCACCTTCACAGTAAGGTTACTGTCCTTACAGAAAAATACTGAATAGCTACAAAAATATCACTCAAAACAGGCATATTTCCTATGTAGATTAACATTGAAGTGTTTCAGGCTAGAAGAGTTCAAACACAATCCCTGTATTTTCTTGCAATCCCTCAGCTAGGAGTGGAAAATGCAGAGGGACTACAAATATCACACAGTTCTCAGTCCTCTGTTCAAAAGACAAGCCTCCCAGCTGCAGGGAAGGAAGCGCTCCAGCAAATCCAAATATATAGGGGGAAAAAAGGCCACCCTGTGAATATCAGTTATATTTAATTTGCACTTCATTCGCTCACTTTTCACTTCAAGTTTCTGTGCACRCGGGGAAGACCGTTTGCTGCAGAGGGGTCAGGAGTCTCCAAACAGATACAAGCCTATTCATCTAAATCATGTATCTTACACCTGGATGTGTTAACTGGAAGTTTATGATTAGCGAGTGTATCGATTGTGTTCCTCACAGCTCTTCTACCCACACTGAGAACAACTAGTGAATGCCACTACACTACACTACACCTTACACTGTATTAAAAAGTTTTCACAACAGCTAAGTAATCATTTTAATAACGTTTTAGGCTGCCCACAAGGGCCACAGTTCTGACAGGTGAAACTATTAAACTGTTGTCATTTTGAAGAGTATTTTTTGCACATTCTCCATGCAAAAACCTCTGGTATGCACTATGCATCAAGTTAACTAAAAAACACTGAAATTGTTTCAAATATCTAATAAGCGGCAGTATGAGGGAACTAAATTATGCATGGTGTACATGAAGGTCTGTAAGGGAAACTACTGTTAACACACCCCAAACTCTTGTTGTCCAAGGGTACAGTAAATGGAATCCTCTTAAAAGAAAATGGAGCTGAACTTTCTAACCTTAAGAAATGTACAGAAACAAGTCATAATCTCTGAAATAAAACATTTCAGTAACAGGGTAAGCTACCAGCTTATATCACACTCACAGGCAGCTTCAGGATCAGCTCTGTCAGGAGAGACTTCTTGATCAGCATCTTCTTCTCCAAACAACTGGCTATATAATAATTAAGAACAACAACACAACACTAGAATTTCATCATATCTGGTTAAAGACTGAAATATTTGCTAACGGATATATTATATATATATACTTCAGAATTCTTGCTATCAGAGTGCCACTTCATACATTGCTTTTTAAATTGTTGGGATTCATCACACATGGACTTAACACTGACAACACAAAATGTCCAATACAAAAATGAATGTAGCAAAACAGTTCTGTATAACTCAGTAGTTCACCTAGCCTTATATTTATATTGCAGTACTGAATGCATTGCTTATAACCCTCCAAGATCCCAGCAAACTTTACATCTGTTAATACATGCATTAAACTGAAAAACGTGTTAACTTCACACAAAGGTGAAGAATAAAGTAACCTCAACCTACACTTCTGTGCCAAACTACTCTGCCTGATCTTCTGTGATATTAGAGCAAGGCCTAAGTACTAACCAACCCTCCATCTTTGTATTAAAAGAAAAAAACCCCACTCCCAAAAAACCACCCCAAACCCCAGGTCAAAGAACTGGAGGTTTTCGCTATAATCCACATTCATTTAAAAAAACAAAACAAAACAAAAAACCCAAAAAGTGTGTGTCCACTTTATTTCTCTGTCTGTAGGTTTAGAAACCAGAAGGGTGAACCACAGTACCTATTTTCTTTTTTAAAAGATCACTTACTTGAACAGATACTTAGCCCACACAATGCAATGGATAGGTTCCGATGGCGTATTTCGGATTGTGCAGCCTGGAAAAGTCTTCTGAGTTGGTTTAGGATGACATTCGTAACATTCTGTCACTCCCTGGTGAAAAGTGAAATATTTACTTGTCACACTGTGAAGGCTACTGATAGTATATGCTATTACCAGATGAACTGTAACTGTATCTCAAAACACCCAACTCCCTGTTGTCTAAAATAGACAATGATTTAAACTTAAAGCAACAAGAGTAATACACAGCCTAACCTTTTTAATAACTGTTACTTGTCCAAGGTAGCCTGCAGTTCCACTCTCTATAAGAGGAACATCAGCAGCCAGACACATCCTGTTCACATGGTTACGGGCAGCTGCAAATCAAAGAGTTTTTAAAGAAAAATTTAAATAATTAGAAAAAAGAAGTTTTACTTCTCCAAATTCAAACTAGCCTCCTATGCAAACACTTATCCTTAATCTTCCTTATTTCATTATAGAGCACTACATCTTTTTCACAAAGTCAATCTTCCAATTAACACAAAATATATCGACACTATTAATTACAGCAAACTCAACTGAATAAAGTTACACAGGTACACACAATACTCATCAGTTCCCATAAAGCAGCAACATAGCAGTGAATGTTTACTTTCAAAACACCTGTAAAAGCACTAACTACCCTTTCAAGTTTCTAGTGAAGCACACAAGCATTAGTCAAACTACAGATGGGTTAAGAGGATACTTGTTATTTAACTGACATTGCGGAAGTACTGAGAGTAGAACACTATTAAAGTTCTGTTTCTATGAACAAGCAACAGTATTTTCATCTCCAATATAAAATCATAGTGAAAACTTCACCTCTGTTATCCAGAGCATTCATAACCAACGTAAACTGGCGGAAGAACTCTACGTTATAGTCAGGGCTACAGAAAAGAAAAACAATACTCAAAATGGCATATCAAAGTTGTTGGTTATTACGCCACAACAGAAACTATACACATGCAAAGGGTGGACTGATGTTCATGTGATAAATTACATGTTATAAATTTACTGCTAGCCTTTAACTGCCCCATTTGTCTTCTGCCCATTTAAAGCTGGGTGAAAGCATGAATTTTATGCTGCTGGAAGGAAGCTATTGCAATTAGTACTAATTTGACCAATGAAACAGGCAGACAACAAGAAAGTGATTATACTGCTCTGACCTAATGAGTAAATTGGCTGAGCTGTGGTAACTGACCTTAAAAACCACCAGCTGAGGCTAAAATGTGCACACTGTAATTACCATAGCTCATCAGACTGTTGATAATTCATTATACTGTGATAGCTCAATTGGTTTTGATCGTGCCTCCACACCCTTAGGAGCCAAGACATGGGATTTTAAAATCTTGACACTTCAGTATCTTTACATTGCATTTTTCTGATTTAAAGAAGAAGGTGGCAAAGAAGAGAGAGTAAAGAGGAAACAGGATTAACAGTTTTACAGTTTCAGGAGAAGGATGCAATGAGTCAGTGTTTCAGCGGCTAATAGCAACATCAGAGTTCAAACCTTAATATTACAGTACATCAATTTTTAAGAAACTGGACAAATATAAATTAAAACATGGGAAACAGCTAATGAAAATCTGCATGATCTTGTACTCTACTCATTGGTTATGGATCATAAAGACTAGATTTTAACAGTTTTGGGCATATAGAAATGATACTCAGTTACCTACACACAAAGGACTTCATTTTTTTAATCATGGACTCAACATTCACATTTATTTTAATCTATTTATTGCTCAAGACATCAGGGCATCCTTACAGTGTAGAAACTTATATAGTAAATGTTGCTAATAAAATGAAAAAGACACAAAAGCAAATGACTACAGCTTACTACCAGAGCTTAAGAAAACTCATGCAAAATCCACACTCCCACTCAGGTGTATGGTAGTCTCGTATTTACAGCTATTTCTTCTTACTGCAGTAGCTTTGTAAAATATCTTAAAGCACACCATTGTAGCATTTAAATAACACAGTACTTGCAAATCAAAACATGTAATTAGAGCTTAAAAACAAACATACTTCATGATGCTATCATGGTAAGCTATAATATTAGCTTCTGGATAAAACTGTAACACGCTTTCCTTGGCAACCTAGAAATAAAAAAAAACAAAAACAAAAAAAACCACTTATTATTTCTTCCTTCCTTCTAAAGATAGACTCGATACCAGTTGAGTATCGAGTAAGTTGACTACCTTAAGAGATTTAAATACTTTTATAATGAAATGATGTGGATAGCCATGATCAACCAACCAACACTTACCTCTTCACAGTAGAAACAAGATTGTGATATGTTTCTAACACTGTCCATAAAATAATACTGAGTAAGTACGACTTGAGCTTTGACTTTTTCCTTACCTGTGATTTTGATCTTCCAACATGTTTCTTCTGAAACAAAAACTGCCTGTTGAGATTGCTGACATCAATAGTATCCAAATCAATCTATAAAAACACAAGAGACAGCCATTTCACTTTTACAGAAACAAAAGGAACAAAATCATTAGCAAATTGATTGACCAAAATGCATAAACTTTATAGACCCCTTTTCAGACCTGCATACAGGTGTTACATCTGCACTACAGCAACTGTAGAGGTACAAGTGATCACCTCACCATCTTCAGGAATCCATACATTTTAAATAATTACTAACAATGGAACCATATGTCAAAAATTAAGGGCTACATGACAACAAACTTTCTGAAGAAAGAGTCCCTACTAAAAACGCACATGAATTTTGAGATATGYATGCACAGTAGTTAGTAGAAAGTCAATAACTGATTGTCCTATTTACCATAGGATAAAGATTTTAGTGAGAATTCATCAGGAGCACAGTGTACAAACTCAGAGGAGGTACCGCAGAAATTGGTCTAGATAGGTCCAGTCATACTCTACATGGGACTAACCACCCTGAAAGCTGGCTCTGTACCACGCCTCCCCAAGGTCCAAGAAAGGCTACTCAGCAAACTAATTAGTACTTCTGCTTTATATTTGAACATGGCTTTGAGCAACTGAATCAGTAAACTGAGGGCTGCATTGTCATCTAATTCACGCACTGCAGGGCAAAAACTTTTACTGTTTGTCACCAGGACTAACTGCTTAAGTGCATATTAAAAAATTACGAAGTCTACTTACAAAAAAAAAAAAAACAATCACACAATCAAGATGTTTAAAAACATATACCGCAGAACAGGTTGTGATGTACAACCTCAAAGGATGCCATGACTGTAATTCCCTTAACTGACACGTTTCTATTTATTAATTTATGCACACGATCATAATTTCAAATGTCTTTACCCTCCTCCACAAGAATTAAGAGGATTTAATTAGAACTTTGAGAAGATTTATTCCTACCTTTGTTGCCACTGCTTTTCCTTTAATTAAACAGTTTCTCTGATCAACCACTCTTTTTAGAAGTCCTCTCCTGTCCCTAACATTTTTAACTAGGAGGGGAGGGACACAATTTTTCTGAGCCTCAGAGATATTTCTCCCAAACGCCCATAGATAATGCTGACATACTCAACATAGTAATGCTTTCAGCTATATGGAGAGTACTATAAGACTGACTGTGCAGCATGAAGTTTAAACATGACCTACTGAGGGTGTTCTCATACGCTTTTGATTTTATTAACCAAACTTGAATAACGAAAAAAGTATGCCACACACTTCTCATTGAAGATCCTCTGCATGTGACATCCAAGCTCCAAGATTAAACTTCCTGTTTTCTGAAGGGAGCATTTTTAATATAAGGATTAAGTTTTAATATACTAAGAACTGTAATAGCTAAAGAGTTTTATTTAAACACTAAATAAAAGCACCTGTGGATATAGAGCAAACAGAAAATAGACAATGTTTTAGAAATGTATCATAAAGCAGAGAGTGTTAATCTTTATTACCCAGAGTATCCTAGTAACTACCTATGGTCTTGTATCTTTTCATGAAAATGGTATTTGCATGAAAACACATTTCTACCTCCTTTCCTTTCTCATAAAACACTCTCAAAAAGCTTGCTTAGTCCAAAGCCAAAAAGCCCGAGAACCTCAAATGAAAATGATTAAGTGCATAATTCTGTTAAAACTTCTACTACCCAGAAAGCTTTTAGTATTTTAACTGGAGATGATAACAAGCGACATAAGCTACAACTGAAAACAGTACTACCAAGAACAAAAGAAGCAAAGGAAGTTTTTCTCCAAAGAGAATACTTGAGACCATTAGACCTCAACAGAAGCTCCAATCTAGCTAAGAATGATCAGAATTTAACAGTTCTCTTATTAAAATAACTTTTACACTGCTCCCATTTTTGTAAGTTAGAAGGAAAGGCCTCAGAACTTCCTAAGAATATATATTCATATTCTTAATTCAGACTTGGATTTTGAGTAATTTGATTTTGTTCTTCATTCATGAGGACCAACGGCACTGCCTTTCAACAAAGTATACTTAATGAAATCACATATTTGTGAGTTGTCTGGTATTCAAAACTACTAGGTTTTTTTAGTATTAATATTTTGTTTTAAAAAAAAATTTCACAACTTACTTATAAAAATAAAAAGCATTTTCACATGTTCAAGTTTGTTAGTGTTTAATAACCAAGGAAAACCCTCAACAATATCACAAACATTGACAAAAGCAATTTATTCTCCTAATAGCAAATTACCTCTTTGCGTAACAATTCTCTTTTTGCTCTCGCCTTGTCTTTTGCCCACCCACTCTGTATGTTATCAAAACATTACTGTTTTGTATAAAACACTGCCAATGATATTTTTAAATGAAGATGGCCCTGATCCAACATGTACTTAAGTTAATGGAGTCCAACCAAGTCAGCCTTGAAAGACAACACAAAAAATATCAAACTATAATAAGTGAAACAATAAGCATACCCTAGTGAGACTTATGCCTAATCACTAACTGGAAAGTCAGGAGATATTAAACTCTTTCTATTATAACAGACTGCAGGAGTACACAAATGACATAGTAAGGTAGAAAAAAAAAGGGGGGGGAAAAACAGTGCAGAAAATGCAGGCTTCCACTCTTCTGCATATGTTTACTTCACTGGTACAATGTTAAAATTGGATAGGCTCTCAGTGGCAGACTGAAATCAAAGGGACAATTTGGAATTACCCTTAAGCATATCCTACAAGTTTTAAAATGTATTTCAGTAGAAAGGCCTGAGTTGTATGAATAACAAGGCAAACCAGTAGCTGTACTCGTCTGCAAGCTGATATAGTTTTAGATAAAAGCTGTTTCTAATATGCTCTGCTCAACAAGTCTGACTGTAAAAACAAACTTCTTACAACTTGTCATACAAAACCCTCTCTCAGATGCGACTCCTGGTCAGGCACACACAAATGAAAACGTATTCAAGGAAACAGACCTGTGCTCCAGCTGGGTTTGTACTCCCGTCATTTCTTAAAACCATACACTTTTCCTAACTACAGTAAGAAATGAATAAAGGTCTGGAAACTAGGTAATCAGAGTTTTTCTAATAGTATTTCTCTCTATCCCGTTTTCATTACCACCCTCTCAATTCTGCCCTTCCTATACACATTCAGATATTAGTATCAGGAAGCAAAAGTGAAAGCAACAGCCCGCGGGAAGCTATCGTGACCGGACTTCTAAGACTGACAGTTTTACAACTCGGTATCTAAAAATACAGTTCACCTCCCACGCATTGTGTTTTTCGCTGCAATCCATCACTGGACTACTATCCACAGTATTAGCAAAGGCGGCATTAGCCAAAACTAAGACTTTAACGAGCAATCGCTAGGCAGCAAACATGGCACGCCGCTGTTTCCCAGGAGATTTCATCTACGGGCTCCCAGAGAGGCGCAGCCGCCGAGCGACGGCTGGACCCGCCGCTGCCCCGGGAAGGCGGCCCGACCTCCGGGGGGAAGACCGCCCTCTCCCCCTTCCAGGCGCTCGCTCCGGCGGGGAGCCCGGGCACAGCGGCACCGCCGCTCGGCACRGCCCGCGGGACGGCCCCGTCCGAGGCGGCGGCGCGGATGGCGCCCGCAGGCCGCAGCCCCTTTGTGGCGGAGCCCGTCCCCCGGCGGCAGAGGCGGCGCAGCGCGGCAGCCTCGCCCG
>JAYKAV010001776.1:1462468-1490817 GCA_035582835.1 Phoebastria nigripes
CCCGGCCTCGGCTGCGCCGCCGCCCGCCGGCCCCTCATCCGCCCCGGCCTCTGCCCCGGCCGCGGCCCCGGCCCGCACCACGTCGATGTTGCTGAAGCCGGTGAGCACCAGGTCCTTGAGGAGCTCGCAGCCGATGCCGCCGGCTCCCACCACCAAGAGCCGCGCCTGGGCCACGGCCTCCGCCAGCTCGCTGCGCAAGGGGCCCGACACCGGCACGGACATGACGGCGGGCGAACAACGGCGGCGGGCAGAGGGAGCGACTCCGCGCGGCTCTCCTCAGCCGGGCCGCACTCCGGACAGCGAGCCCGGGCGAGACCAGAGCGGCGGCCGCCCGCCTCGCCCGCAGCGCCCCCTGCCGGCGGGGAGGGCCTCGGCCCTCTCCCGCCCACCGCCCAGGAAGGCTGCAGCGGGGCCGGAGCTCGGGCGGGACGGGGAGGACCGAGCCTCCGGTTCGAGCCCCGCTCCCGCCGGCGCCCCCCGGGCCCGCAGGCCGCCTCGGCTGGGGGCTGCCTGCGGCCCGGCACCGGGGGCACTGCCTCGCGGGAAAGGCGGCCCTCGCCTGTCCGGTGCTGCAGCCGTCGGTGCAGCCAGGCCTCGGCCCACAAACTGTGCACTCTGGGCTACCTGCCGCAGCYGGGGAAAGGAGCAGGCCGAGCACCCGCGGGGAGCACGGGCAGTACTCGAGGCCTAACGTAAGATTTTTATATATGTTAGCCTAAGTTAACTGGCTCACCTCTAGAAGCTGACATGGTAAGCTACAATTCTGCCTTAAAAAAAGCAGTTTTGCAAACATGTTCCACCATTTTAGGCCCCCCCCCCCCCGCTTTTTTTTTTAAACCCACACTTTTAGTGCATTAATTTATGCTGCAGCATTAAACCTGTACAAAAAGCTTTAAGGACACTTACTTAAATTACTCCTCCATTAAGTCAATTAAAATACTGCAATTTAGCCTAAACCAACAGGGAACTCCACAGAAGAATTTAGACCGTTTTAACTAAAGCAGCACGATCAGCCTGCGAGCACTAGACTGCGGTAACAAGGCAGGTGCCGTACCTACCCCAGCATTCCATACCTGCGAGAACAAAAGCGCTAACAAAAACCTCCACCTTTTCCCCATCCAAAGCAATGTGACTGTCAGAGCTCATTTAGCCACGCAAATGTAACTTATCCTTCATTGGAAAAACATATAGAAAAGCTTCATCATAGGAAGACTGTAGTGACAGCAAGGCCCTTTCAGCCACTGCCCACTGAATTTCCAATCTGTGGTTAAAACAAGGCAGATCTGTTTTTTAAAATCAAGCTTACATTTAGTTCTTCACTGCTAATAGTTTCTAAAAACTGGATCCTGTTTGGCTGATGAATGCTAACAGTATAACTAACTGCAGTAAGACAACCTTTCTCTTTACTTTCCTCCCCAAATGTTAAGTGTAACTAGAATCATGAAACAATCTCTACACTTAAATTTCCATGTGTAACCAAAGTATGCAAGTTTTCTGTTGCCACATTTCAGAGGCATGCTAATATATACTTCAATCAGTTATTCTTGGAAATAAGCACAATGTCATCAAATGAATTTAATTTTTCACCACATCTGAGGAAAATTCTGTTGCATAATTACACACTTTCACCTGTAGTAAAAAAAAAAAACCCAACAGACTTTCCATCTATGCGGAGAAATACAATTTATTTAAATAATCTCTGATCTGGGTCTTCTTGTACAAAAATAAATTCTTCAAGAGGGGTTTGATGATTTGTTGGCCAACAGCTTCTCTCACATGTGTAAACTATAACAGTTCCAAATTCCACTGACAGATCTAAAAACAAAGCAATAAAGTATGTAATGTAAAGGTATGAAAAATGACATAATCAGGGGCTATTGCTTATTGCTATACTCCAATCTTTGCCAATTCAGAAAATATTTTTCATACTTGGTCTCCTATGTACATAGTGTTTTCTAATTTTAAAGATTTTAAAGCAAGCTGACTTAGAACTTTCAAAGAGCTTCTTAAGCATCTCCAATCTGACAATATTTATTATTTTCCAAGGCCTCATTCAAGAGGCAATAAAGACAAATTACTCCCAAGGTCATGGAATTATCTATATTGCTGTTATTGAAGTTCACTAGTGAGCAAATGAAGTTGCAATCATAGAGTCTCCATAAACCAGAGTTATATCTTTTGCTTAGTGAAATCTGTAATGGAAACAGAGTGGATTCTATGCAAGATGATCACTGTAGTTAAGCACATCAGTGCGTGTGGTTAGCAAGACACAATCCAAATTGCAGTTCACTAAACTTTACCAAGAAGGTGACTGTTTCTAGTATTCATTCAGCTAAGTCAAAGGTCAACACCTGAATCACTCTGGAGCATGCTGACCAGCGCTGGCATGAGTTGAAATTCAAATATTCTGTTGCTTCCACAGTTACTGCAGGCTGGAATACCTTTGTTAATGTTGGCTGGAGGATGTGTTATGAATAAAGGCTGGCCACCCCAAGAGTATCTAAGAGAAGAAAGGAAAAAAGTAATTTTTTTTTTGTATCTAAATTTCATATGCAAACTTACATGTTGGCAACAGTGTTCAGGATTCTCTGAAACCTCTGAACTTGCTTGAAGTAAAAAACATTGTTATGAGCCAGAATCGTTGCCTAAGCTTCAGATGAGTCATTCAACAAGAATAAAGATGGGGAGGGGGAAATACGTGGAAGGTCAACACTTGGAAAGCCTTAAGCTGGATTTAAAGGAGACAAATGCTTTGAATTGACACCTCCAAAATATGCTGTACCTGACTCATTTAATTAAGCAAACTACACTTTCCCGAAAAATTGAATCCTAACCAGTGGCAGTTAAAGATATTCAGCATAGAATAGGTCTCAAAACCACTGTAGTTATGCCACAGAACTGATGTTTTATTTATAAGAGCCATCATAGCTCCACAACTAACAGGAAACCAAGATCGAAGATGGTTTCCACTGAATGCCAAGCAAGGGATTCTGTGCCGTGCTGAAAGCTCAACAGAGATCTGGAAGCCCAGGAGAGATGGGGGTCTAAAAGGCATACTCACAATACCCATGAAGGGGAAAGGGAGGGCTACAATAAACATTGTAACTAGTGATAGTCATAGGGATCACCAGAGATGATGCTTTAGAAGAATGGAAAATTCGAAGAGCATAATACTGCAAAGTGATAGATCCAGTGAAAAAAAGAAGTTGTCTGAAAATGTTACTTACACTCTGCATTAGTACATTTTCTGTATAGTCTTTGATAAATAATTAATGAAAGTTTCTAATGTTTCTTATCTGTGTAACCAGCCCCTCAGACTTCACCTCCTCATCAAAAAGGTACCAGTTAGTTCCACCTGGTTCTGGAAACTTGATAAACAAAGGTCCTGTCACTACACTGAGACAGCTTGACCAGATAGGCTGCATTGGACTCTGGAACAAAGAAGTTAAAAACTAACACTTGGTATGATCCATGAAAACCATATATATTATCTGGTACTATGGATAATTTATTATTTGAACTCTTTGTTATACTTTCATTCAGAATTAACTCCTCTTTCAGGAAAGTAGCTGCTCTGAGGTGAAATCTGCTTTTGTTCTAGGAAAAGCAACAGATTTACAAGAACTGAAGACTGCAGGGTCCCGAGGGGTAATCACAATAAGCTGCATAAGAACTCAGGCTTTAAAACGAGTAATTTCTTACTTCAGTAACATCTCAAGGACTGAGACACAAGCAATTACAAYAAGATTACAAAATTTCAGAGGAGCAGATAGACTTGGAAATCTATCACAACAGCATATTACTGTGTATTATACTTCCACCTCAAAACTGTCTCTTGAAAACCTCGATGCCTGGATTTCAGCGAGTCTTCAAAGACAGTCTGGGTCTGTTCTCATCAGGTTTTATGTTGAAGAAAGTCTCCAATAGCCAGATCTGGGGTCTCTGATCCTGTTTTGCTTCTCATCTACTTATACTTTGTATAAAAAAGCCCAAGCAGGGACTTAAGTCTGACCACACAGGCATGGTAACAGCCCTCTTAGCAATTTTTTTTTGATTAAGAAACAAAAATATACATCTATTTCCAATGAAATGGTTTACTTTGACGTACTAACAATCCATGTCTATGCTCTGTATCTCCCTGTTACAACCAGATGATCAACATACCTTAGAATCTGTTCATGACACACAGATATTCTTTTCATAAATTTATGGAATGTGTGGTCCCTGCTTTTGACGTCACTCTTTTCGTATTTTTCATTATCACCTTCACCTGCAAAACTATAAGAAAACAAGAAAAGAAACAAAATTTCCAATAAGATTTTCAGTACGATAATGCATGCTTTAAATAAGCAATGGTTACTATACATTCACATTAAATTATACTAAGTACACTGAAAAAAACTATACATGTTAAATTAAGAGGCAATCCCTGTTAAGAGGTTGCAAATGAACATTTTGCTTCTAGTTCTTCGGTTTCTGGTGGCTTACAATTACTAATGGTGTTTCAAACTACCATGCGAGATTCAAATCCACCAGATACCTGCTTATTCCTTAAAAAAAAAAATCATTCCTTTAGTAACTTCTCAGAAATTTTTCTAGTTTTTAAATTACAATGTTGTCTTTTTAAATTTTGAATTAAGTGTAATTGAAGTTCTATGATTCTATAAAGGTCAACAAAACTCAACAGGAACACCAGTACTAAAAAGTGTTCTATGCAGATTCTGCAATTGACAGTAGCTTTAGTTATCAAAAAACTCAATGTTGTCCACCATTCAGGAAACATCACTGTACATGTTAATATAATCAAAAGAGAAATGGTCTGGATGTGCTCACTGTGATCATCTAAGTTAATACTGAAAATATTTCCAGTAACTACGTTTAAAAATTGTTTTTCAGACAACCTTTACAAAATCTTCAGGAATCTTACCATCATCCCAGTCTCTCGTCAAAATCCCTAAGTAATTAAACTCTTAAAAATGCAATTGGAATATAAGAAAAGCTTTAGCCTTGTAAAGAAAAGTCAAATGTCACAATATAAACTCATGCCATTTAGCATAAGCTATTGTTTAAACCACACAGAGATTGACGATCCACTGCTTTATCTGGAGCCCAAGGACATTCCAACTGCTCTGTCACTCAGAAATAGATGCATCTCTGAGTAACTCAAAATTTGACAGAACTGGGTGCATTGTTACGTTCTTCCAGCAAAGTACTACACACCAACGATTCCTGAAGGACCCAGTTACGAACAAAAAACATTCAGATTTAGTGAGAGTCAGATTTAGATTATCAGTCAGCATACAGGAAACTACATAATTCCTTCAGTTTCAGCATGAAACCCAGGCCTGTTCTCACCTTTCTGACATCAACTGTTCCAAATCAACACCCTCTCTCTGCTGATACTCCTTCAATAGCTTATCTGCATGATCTGTATCAAGGAAACCAGTGTAGTCTTCCTCATCCACAACACTAATGTAAAAGGGCTGGAACACAGGAGGTGAACTAGACGTTGCCGTTACCATTCCCTCACTGACTGGAGGATGTGTATTCAGGGAACCTGACCCATCCATAGCTTCAGACAAGCAAAGCTGTCGGAACTGGGATGCACACTCCACCTCTCTGGACAAGGAGTTGCTCGCCGCTTCATTTAAGCCAAGCAGCTGAAGGGAGGCACATGCAGGAGGTTCTGCTACATCACAGATTCCCCAGTTATCTGCTTCATCACACCAATCCTTTGCAGCAAAGTTCGATTCTTGTTTCTGAGAAGAACAAAAAAAAAAACCAACAAAAAAAGAAAAAATAACATTGTCAAGATCAGCCACCCTAATGCACTTCAAATACAGTTTCATAACAGATAAGAAAACTAAAACCTTAACCTAACGCTTAGTGTTATTTTGCCTATTTTCCTCACAGTGGTAGTTACCAGCATACCCACGTTTACTTTTCACAGCAGCACAGTTATGGCAAAAACCATCTCACACTGGAGAAATGGAACAAGAATTCACTGGCTTTTTGAATGGCCTTTGTACATCATGTTGCCATACCTTGGCTGCTGGCATGGCCAACAACAGCTAGTTTGGTATGTTTATCTGAAGCACAGTTACTGCACCACAGGTAAGCTCAAAGGGCAGAATATAGAGAAAAATAATAATAACAACAACGACGACGACAATGACGATAATACCATAATTTTATCAGAGTATAAGATCATTTACCACAGACCAAAATTTCATATTGCAAATGCACCAGCTGAATAAACACTTTCTGCCTGTCATCACTAGTTTGATAGCCATCCTCCTCTTTCAATCTTCTTAAGCCAACATGCAGTTTTTCTTCACAAGCAAAAATACCAGAAGTATATTAACAATAATTGAGTCAGATTAATTAAAACTGATGATAAAAATTTTAAAACCTATTTAAATTGGAAAATAAAGAAAACACCTTAAAGATCCAGACCTAAACAGTATAGCCCAACCATTTAAAGTATTAAAATAATGTTTAAGTAGCTCAAGTAATTAAAGTATTAAATATCAGTTTTGACCATACAGTTGGACTGCAATCTCCACTTTAGAACAAGCCTAACATAGATCACAAACAAGAAGTTAATCTTCTAGTAAATAACGTGTAGTACTCACGGCGTCAAAAATTCCACGGCCGTGACTTCTCCACATGACCACACACATGACTCAAAACTAGCATATAGCACAGCTTCTTGAGAAAGGTTACGGTTACTTAAACAAGTATATACAAGTGCGAAACTCATCCAACTCAACTGCATTTTTATTGTAAAACCTCCTCAATACAGCACTTCATACAGTGACACAAAGGACAGAACCCAAGAGGGCAGCCGCTAGTTATACCTGTTTTACGCTGTAATCTTGTGTTTCCTTTCCTTGTGTCTGCAAATACTGGGAGCGCAGTACCTTCCAGCTTTAACGGGCCGTGTAAAAAAAAACCAGACGTGTAAGGAACAAAACACTCGAGCCGAAGTGGCATTCATCAGCCGCAGTCGAGCCGTGCGCCCGCAGGAATACAGCCGCACACCACGTCCTCACCTCCGSGGCGCTCCCCAGCAGCGCTTCCCGGCGCACGCGAAGACGTTGGCGACGCGGTGGAAGGGGGACCCGTCCAGCGGGCAGTACACCTGCACCAGGTGCGCCAGCGCCCGCCCGCACTCCCCGCAGCAGGGAGAGCCCGGCCGCACGGAGGGCACCCAGTCCTGAAAGACGAACAGCACAGGCACGGCTGGGGACGCTCCGAGGGCCGCCCGGCGCCTCGACCGGCCTCCGCGCTGCGAGCCCCCGCGGGGCAAGGCCCCTCCGCCGCCATCCGCCCCCGCCCCGCCCCGCCCAGTCCCGGCCCTACCGCGGCGCCGCCCAGCTTGTTGGTGGCCCAGGCCGGGGCCTGCCCGCCTCCTCGGCACGGCCCCACCATGGCGGCGTCACGGAGCCCCAGCAGCACGGGCGGCCTCGCCGCCATAGCAGCGCCGTCCTGCCCGCCTGGCTACGGCGGCCGCCAGCGGACACGCGCCGCCGGATCGCTCGCCCCCTCCGGCGACGGCGACGCCCCGGCACCGCCCGCTGGCGGGGAGGCGCGTGTGCGCATGCTCGCGGGGTCAGGCGGGGCTTGGGCGCGCCCCGGCTGTCCTCGGCCGGGCCCGCGGCGCCCGCGGGGCGGGGGGTGGGACCGCGCCGCCCGCGCCCGTGCCCCGCCGGCGTTCGGGGCAGCCGCGCGCCGCGCGCCTCCTGGCGCGGCCGCCCCCCGAACCCCGTCCCGTGCGGCTCGAGCGACCCCGCAGGGCGCGGCGGTCTCATTTACGGTCAGTAAAAATAGAGATCATTCGGCCTGGGTACGGTACTCGGGCAGGCGTATGAGAACTTGCCCCTTCCGAGCAAAGCTAGTCCAGCACTTCGTAATTGTGCCGCTAAGCTTAAATTCCTCGTCTGCAGCATTGCCTGCGAGAGAGGAGGGAGCCGCAGGGCCAGGGCCAGGGGCACGATGCTGCTTCGCGTTGCGAAGCCGATGTAGGAAGTCATTCCAGCGTTAGGGGAACTTTGCATGAACATGCGTCCCAGAGCTGATTCCAGGTAAAGATGATCCTGGAAGAGCATGAGTCCAGCGCTCTGCAAGAATACTAAAATTTCTTATCTTACTAGAAATGTTTTTATCTTAACAGTGCTCAAGTACAAATGATGAATAAACAAATTATTTAGCAAACCAAGATACCTCCCAAGAAGGGCTTTCCAAGTACAAAGCCAATGTCATCTGCGTGATCTGCTTTTACAAAGTTGGTTTTGAACATTTAGTTGACCTTGGTTGATGCTGAAATTCATAAAAGTACACTGGATTGTCTAACAGACAAATAAAACAAGTAATCAAAACTCAGAGCTGGTGCTTCAGTGTTACTTGTTAAAGCTCCACTGGGAAGCAAGAGGTTCGCAGGAGCTCAGAGGGGAATTACACTGATACCTGCTCAGGTACTACCAGTCAGCAATGCCTGCTGTTTTCCAGATGTGGAAATCACATAAAGAAAACAAAATTTGAATAATCTTATTGTGAGTTTTCACAGAATTATCTCAAGCTCATGGCTCCATTTCCTATCCATTTCCAAGGGTAGGTTGTTCTCCTCAGATACAAGTAGCATCTCCTGGAGCTTGGGAACCAGCCTCAGGGACCCTGAACGGATGGACCCCCTGCAGAGCCTGAACCGCAGCCCGATGCCCCCCCTACATCTGGCACTTAGTTCGAGGACATCGCAGTACATGGGGGAATTCCGCTGCAGTGTCTGTATCCAAGAAAGTGAAGGGGGAAACAAAGCAGGGACTAGTGCAGGTCTGAGGTACCAACCCTCACTAGATAAAAGTCAATTAGCACATTAAAATTGCCTCTTACTGTGAAAGACTGTGCTCTTTAATGCTTGAATGCTACATTTTTGTCCAATCCTTTTGCAAAAGGAGGATATTTCAGCACCTGCAGAGTAAAAAGAATGTTTTCTGTGAGCTCCTAATAGTTAATAAATCAACGTATAAATAAAAGGCATTATATGCATCTTACAGTTGGAAACAGAAATCCAAATTCATGGTTTGTTTCTCCTATTATGTACGGGACTGCAGTGATCCTTTTTTCAGCTAGTAGCAGTGATGGGTTTTTAGGGAAAAATATACCATCCAAAACTGTATCAATAAAGAGAGAATGCTGGAGAAAAAAGTACCCCTTTGTTATTTACATACTGGTTTTGCTTGGAAGGATAATTCAGCTTTTGTAGTATCGACCCAAAGAAATCACCCAAGTGACCTATTTTTAGTTATAATATATCATGTCAAAGGTTACTAAGTTTCAGGCCTTGTTCTGAGTTTCTCTTACGTAATTTTAGTACCGCACAAGAATTTAATACTGAATGCTCAAGACAGATAGTGACTCGTTAACCAGTTTCTAACTCCAGCTTCTTAGGGTTGGATAAGTAACAGGGTCAAAATAAGCTTACGTGGTAAGATTGCAAGAGAGCTGACAAGCCAGCACAGTGTTACGGAAAAACTGGTTATGGCAACAGATAACACAGCTGCTAACACAAGGTCAGCGTCACAAAAAGAAGAGCTTTCTCAATGACTGTACTTCCCAGAAAGGCTGCTGTATTACTTCCTCCAATATGCARTCCTTCCTTCTTGCACACTGTATTAAAAAATCAGCCAGCTGCTAGGAAGTGCCTTGCTGATGACACAAAGTACTGCGCAA
This sequence comes from Phoebastria nigripes, assembly GCA_035582835.1. Lineage (NCBI taxonomy): Eukaryota > Metazoa > Chordata > Aves > Procellariiformes > Diomedeidae > Phoebastria > Phoebastria nigripes. Next base: position 1,472,201 of record JAYKAV010001776.1, read on the forward strand.
AGCTGGCCAGTTCCATTTTTGCAATTTTAACTCTCCTATCTGGTATTCGTGAGGAATACCTGGCTCCCAGGGAAAAAAAAGCATTAATTGTTTACATTCCTGTGATGAATGCACTTCTACCCTGAAACGCATAGGAACAGACCATGGGGAGGGCAGGGAATGCTCCTGTTCAGATTCTTCAGGTGCAGTATTATTGTTCAAGTGCACTGTTGTGAAGTCCTGCAAAAGCCAAGCAAGTGTCATACAATGGTTTTGCTTCAAGTTATCTTAGTCTTAGAGAAGGATTTATTCTGTCTTATAAAACAAAGTACAGCACTATCTACCATTTTTAGGGTTATGCTTGCAATCTCTTTTGCTGTTTTTTCTCTTGAGCACTCAACCACTGCAGCTGAATCAGGTTTTTCACAGCCAGTGTAGTTGCAATTCTCTGCAATCAGTGTAACAAAAGACTGACAATTTTCTTGTATTAACTATGCTGCTTACTCCTCCGTGGGCAGTACTTTCTTCAGCAACTGAGTCGCAGTGAACAGTCATCACCTACGCTGTGCTGGGAATGCTAAGTGATTTTGCAGAACTCCAATTCCTTCCATCACAGCTGAAGACCAGAGTCATGTTTCAAGTAAAAGCCGGGACATAAATAAGTTACAGCAGCATGCAGAATACTGAGTATTTGCAAGTTTGAACAAAGCAGTATCATAAATGGGTGTGCAAATGGATTTTTTTCACAGGAAGCATCAATGTGTGGAAAGCTGACATTAAAAGGTCAGTAATAATACTGAATACCATTAAAATACTAAAATGTGGAACAATATGCATTTTAAAATTACTTACTTTAGCTTGTTTTTCAGGACGGTGAGTTATCAGAGTTCTGTCTACAGCTCCACTCTCTGAGAGAGCCCTACGGAACAAACCCTTTGCCAGAGGAGAGATGACCTGAGAAGCAGGAATGGCACATAACAAACATACTTGGTCACCGCCTTAGAAAGGCAATTATAGAAATTATCTATAATTAATACATTTTTTAAAAAGATTAAGTGTTCTATTGACAGAAAGTGAAAAACAGAACAACAGCAGCAGTTCTTGCTGAATATTATAAACTAAATATACTGCTAAGAATTTCTTCAAATATAGGTGCACAGTGCATATATTTGTATTTTATGTATATGTACTGTTACCTTGAGCCAAACTGGGTATCTATACCAAGTGATCTTTAATATTAAAGATATAAAATAAAATGCAGTTTGGAGCATAATGAAGGATTCTGCTACTTAAAGGTAACTTATACGTTGTGGCCCTAGTAGTATTCCTTTCTCAACTGTTTGAAAGCATACCATTCTTTATATTTGGGGTTTTAAAGTAGACAGATGGACAGAACGATTCTTCTCTCAGTCTAGTCAGAAACTACTTTGGTATCATATGTGTCTAATAAAATAACGGGCCTCACCTTTCCACAGAAGTTATACCTATGATTTTGCATTCACAAACACATGGGATTTTTTCTATCAATCTTGTTTAAGATAATGATTTTTGTGAACCTACAAGGACAGAAACACTAGTTTAACAAAATAACGGACTTAAAGGCTATTCAGATCAAAACAGGGGAAGGAATAACATGCCCAGTGTGCCCCATATGCTGCATTAAGAAATATGTGACAGAACTAGCAGTATGGTTGAACACTGTTGCTACAATTAGCTGTTACTTAATGATGGCTTTTTGCAAGTAATGGTAACAACTAATGTTTTTTGCAAGTTACGGAAAAAATGCACAAAAGGGAATAGCCAGGCAGAGGGTCAATATAGATCACACTGCTCAAGGTCCACCAATGTGTAAATGCAAGCCCAAGTGAACCCAGAGGTGAGGAGGAAGAAGAAGACATCCCCAAGAAATCAACACCTGCAGGCAGGCACTTGGGCTGCCAATGTGTCACCGTGACAGCCCCTCCTGGGAAGAGTAGCCATAGACTGTGGGACGCTGCAGGAGATGAGAGGGTGAGCTCGACACCAGTTAAGGGGGTAGTTAGAGCTAATGTACTGCTGTTTGTTTGTTGTTATGAGTAGAGTTCTTACAGATTCTTGGATGCTTACATTGTGTGTTCCTTTGTGCCTGGCAAGCGTATCTTGCTTGTCATGTAACTTCGCAAAAAAGCCACTCCACCACTCGTGTGCCCTGACGCATGCCAGATATGCCGAAAATGTGGTCACAGCTGCTAGTGCCCTTGAAAGGAGGAAGAGTGGGGTGCGTGCTTTTCACACCAGCAGGTCTTCCCTTTATGGGCCCACGGACAACATTGAGCTAACAACATGCAGTGAACAACATCATACTTTGCTCCCCCCCCGTCTCAGTGGGTGTCTGTCCTGCCAGCAATGCTTCCTCCCTCCAGCCAGTGAATCGTGAATTCTTTGCCAGGAAGGGTTGAAGAACAGATAATCACACCACAGAATAGTCTGTGAAAACCCTAGAGCCTTGAGACTCAGGTCCTGCAAAGAAAGCTGGAAAATTAATATCTGAAACCCTTTAGGTTGAAGAAAGAAACTGGGCACATTTCTGGCTTCTTGGGTGTGACTTAACCTCTTGGAATTAGCCTATCTCAGTTAAGTGAAAGAAAACGACGTTCCAAAAGATCAAAAGCAACCTTTATTTATAACAGTTTACAGAACGAGAAAACAAGTAGAGATTTTCTGTCCTCATTTGTGAGATGTCAAGCCCATCTCACAGATGTTTTTTGATGGATGCTCTGCTCCCTACAAGCTATTTCCAATTAAGAAAGTGGAAAGAGGCTGTAAGAATGACAACTGACCATTCTTTTCTGAAAGAAGAGGGGAATAAGCATATAACATATTCTGACACTTATGATATATTCTGTATAGAAAATTTCTTACAGATTTCATTATATCTGCCAATTTCCCCCTGATTCCCCCTTCTCACAGGAGCATTATTCAGTTTTGATATCCACTGAGTAGATACCATGGTCTTTTTGAGCCTGTGGGGTTTTTGTGGTTTTTTTCTGCTTGCTTCATTAAATAGTGATTTTTAGTCCCACAAACATTCCAAATTTCCCTTGATTCTCTCCTTTCACTGTGATCATGACAACAGATTACATAATAGTGAGTTAGAAGGTGATTATTAACTCTGCATCCTGACAAACTAATTTTGTTTGACTTTACTTCAGGTTTTAAAAGCAATCTATACCCTCCACAACTCTTATAAATCCGTGTGTTCTCTCCTTTCATTCATCATTTGTTTTGTAAGCTGTGTCCAAAACTCCATTTTGCGTTCTTTCAATTTCTTTGCTACCTTTTGCATTAGGTCTATTTCCAGGTATCTTTCATCCAGATCATACTGAGGCCAATGGACCAAGCCTTCTCCGTTGGGATTTCTGGAAATAATACAATGAAAAGTTAGCTTTCCATTTGCCTATCAATGTGCTCCGATTGCTCAGGCTGAGAGCATTTCAGAAAACTAACATGAGCTCAGATTATGTGATTCTAGTACCTGAATAGTTGGATGCTTTTTATCAAAATGCTCATCAGTGGAATAGCAAACATTTAATAATTGCCATTACTTTTGGATCTAAAACTCCATTGCAGATGGAGTAATAGCTCTTGGATTTTTTTTTTCTTTTTTGGTCTGCAGGTTCATTTAAAAGGTTTTTCTTGCAATCATTAAGAATAGAAATAATTTGCTTCAATATTTATCTTAAATTCTGCCAGATTTGTAGGAACCACCATGTAAGTATTGCTACTATGTTTCAGGCAGCACAGACGAAACTGGAGCCGTACTTAGCATTATGATTCTCACCCATTTCTAGCAAAGTTAGTCCAATATCTCATAACAGTTCTGCTAAGTTTATTTTCTTCTTCTGTAGCATACCCTGCAAAGTGAGAGATGAAATGGCAACTTTAAAAACTAAATAATCAAAAAAGTAGCAGCTATATCAATTCCAATAGACTGCAATCAGTTCTACTTGTTACTCTGAGCTATGGGAGTTTCACCTGAGCAGAGCTCTAGGAGAGAACTTCGGATGAATGATTTCATGAAAAGTAACTACTACTAAAGACAGAAAATGCTTATGTTGATTTCAATGTTTCTAAGAGAGAAAGTCCATTCTAAAAGTCCTCCGGTAAGTAAAATTAATAGTAATGATGTTTTAAAAGGAATACTTTAGTAAGCATGGATACATCACCGGCTAGGAATGGCTTTCCAAAGACAAAGGCAATCTCATCTCCATGATCTGCTTTTACAAACTCTGGTACAACACCTGTCGCTGAACTTGGTCGATGTTGAAATTCATAAAAGTAGACTGGGTTGCCCGCATCTAGTAGAAAACATACAGAAGAGTGTCAGTTTGAGAGCTGGAAACACCTGCCACCAAAGATGATAAACTTTCATTAGAAGCTGTTTTGATAAAATGAAAACACTATCAGTTCTTTGGATAATGAAGTGCGATGCATACTGTCCATAAACACACCCCAGGATTGAATTCTACATTTCTTCTAATAGCTGCTGAATTAGAGACTCACCTCTATGGTATCTAGCCACTTCAATGGCTGAAAAAACAAACAAAAAGTCTCCTATTGCTTCAAGAAGGCCATCTCGCACCTGAGCACGGTTTTCTGCATTCCCTATGTATTCATTGTATACTCGGTCAACAACTTCAGAWGTAACACCCTGAAATGAACAACAAAAATACGTCTTTTAATGATGATGAATATTACAAACAGTAACAGCACTAATTGCATGCGCCATCTGCACGTCCCTGGCTAAACCCCAAACGTTACCTTCTTTTAGAGAAAACTCTCAACTGTGCCAGAGTGTGGCTCAGAGCTCAGAATTGGGAGTTACACAGCTACCAGATATAGATGTTCTCAGGGAAAAGAGGTTTGCAAGATTTAAAGATCACACATCTTTAGATAAACATCAGTCAGTGACGCTGATAAATAGATATGGTAGTCTGTTCTCCCTTCTGTGGAAATAACCCTCACAAAGGAAAAGAAATCCTGTTGGATTTCATAAAATTCATTTATTGTTGTAGGTGGCCATAATTTACTCCCTTTCAGAACAAGCCTGGGATCTGCCTTTCCAAGTTCATGATGGATGTCTGTGACACTGAATGATCCATTGCAAGTACTGGCCATGTTTATAAAGTCCTTAATTCTTACCTATTAATCTGCATTTTTCTACATTTAGTAGTTTCAGGAGGGCACAAAGGAACCAGAAGGCTAAGAGGTTTGTAAATTACAGGGAAGCAAAAACTCAAGATACCTAAACATAGGTCTCTCAGTGCCATTTTAAACATCTCAGATTATCCTTTCTAGTCTCCAGCTACTGCTTCAGAATGGTGTGTTCTGTAGGTCTTGTGTCATACCTGCTGGTACCATGCGTGTCTTGGATAACATAGGGTATCTAAAATGTCACAAGAGATCTATGTTTAGGTACCTGAATCACTCCTGGATTTCCACAGAACTCCTTTTAAAAAAGAGGGGCTTTTAGGATATAAATTTAAAGTGCATTTTCAACTGCTAGTGGCAACAGGAATACACCATGTCTGCTGCCCATTACTGCCCCATGGTAGGAAGCTGTCAAACAGAACAAAGTTTGCCTCTAAAATGTACCTCTCCAGGAGTGCAAATATAGAACCAGACCAGTGAAGAAGCAGCACTGGGTTATTCTGAAAATGGTCTCTTACCTTAAGTGATAACACTAAGGAGCTTTGTAAAACTTGACGTGCAACATCTTCATCCAGACCATCTGTGTAAGCAGGAAGTTTAATTGTCTGCATGATACAGAGAATCATACTGATTAGAAAATCTTGTATTAACAAAATGGTATATAAATAATGACATTATAAATCTCTTACCATAGGAAGTGCCCATCCAAATTCACAGTTATTTACTCCTATTATATATGGGACTGCATTGATTATTTTTTCAGATAGTAGTTGCCTGGGACTCTTCGGAAAAAATACACCATCTGCAGATGCACTGATGAACAGGGAAGGCTGGAGGGAAAAAAAAAAGAAAGAAAGCTTCATTAATACCCGAATTTTGCTTCTAGAAAAAATTTTCAGATTCTTACTGTAGTTCCAAAGCACAACAAATTAAGTGCCAAGTGAAAATATAAGAAGTAATAGTATTCAAGCCATCTCTAAATTTTCTCTGACAGATTTTCTGCACTAGGCAGAAGATTCTRTGAAGATTAGCATTATATTTTTAATGTTTGTGAAACATAGGTGATGATGTCCAATTTACATCTCTTCTGAGTTAGTTCAATCCTATCATGGATGTGTGGAGCAGTAGTGGAAAAACTAACTTCTGTGTTGAAAGTGCAAAGGAACATGGAAGTCAGCACTGTGATAAGATATTTTAAGCAGGACATAATATATTACATTAATTAATTTTCAGGTTCTGCAGAAGAAACTGTGACATTTCATATGCTCTTTTCCTTCCCCTGGTAGAGCATGACAGCAAAACACAAGTAGCTCAAGGTCCGTGCAGAATGAAAGGGAAGTAACCTGTTTGCATTTCTCAGGTGAGGTATAGCATAGATGCAGTGTTGTCAAATCCTGAAAAGGTCAAGGAAGTCAGATGTTACATTCACTTCAAGTTCTCCTAATATTACAACACATAAATAGCATACTCTGTTACGATAAAATTTGAAATGTCATTTAAATGCAAAAGTATAATTTCACCTACCATTTTTAGTGTTATCTGAACTATCTCTTCTTCTGTTTTTTCTCTTAAGCATTCAACTATTGCAGCTGAACTGGATTTTTCACAGCCAGAGGCAGTAGCAATTCTCTGCAATCAATAAGAACAAACACTCACTTTTTTCATATACTTCCCACAGAAGGCTCTATGTGCCACCGAGCCTGAGAGTCCAGCAGGGGGGAGTCTAAACTTCTGCACAAGGATCATTGAAGCCAGCCATGTTCCAGCTGCAGAGGTAGAGAATAGGAAGCCCTCATAACCCTTCACACTGTGGGCTGAGCAGAAGGACAAAACATACTCCTCCAAAATATTTTGATACAGAAATAGGCCAAGATACGCATTCTGTTAAATAACATGCTGGGCTGAGAAGGCAGGGTGACATAAAGGAGTTAGAGTGATGCACAGTCAGATGTAGATGATAACAAAGAGCACATTATACTATTCTTGATGATGTCTTTTTGGGTGGAGTAAGAGCTGTCATTAGAGAGACAGAGCTTATTATAATGTTGCCTCTGATATCCTAGATTATCAAATCTAGGTTCCTGGAAGTTGTTTCTTGTAGTTGAAAAAACAARTGGGTTGAAGTGAGCTCTTCTTTTCAAATATAAAAAAATTGAATAAAATCTTGTTTATTTGCACATAACAGGCATCAAACAGGAGGGGAAGAGAAGAGTATTCAGAACCTGGTGCCATTTTCCAGCCAAAAATTATAGCTCAACTTTTCTTGAAGACAGTACATGTTGTAGCATTCCTTTACATTTCACACTTCTTCCCTGCCTTCTTTCTTCGCTTCCTTAGTCTTTTGCTTTCACTCAGACATATGTGGATATTTGGGTATTTGAAAAGCAAAGCATCATTAAACATGTATTATTTGCTCACAGAAATACTGTCTTTAATTACTGTGCTTGTAGTTTCACAAGAAAAAAATCTGTTTCTACATTTTGGAATAAACAGTTTGAGATATGCAAAACTATCTGGAAAAATAATTAAAATTACCACAAAATACCCACTTGTGCTTCCTTCTCAGGCTGGTCAGTGAACAAAAACCTGACTGCAGTACCACTCTCTGAAATGGCCTTATGGAACAAGCCCTTCGCCAGGGGAGATAAGACCTGTAAAAAAGCAAGAACAAGCATTACAAGCATTATGTTCTGACCACTGACTTAGAATTTCAATATCAGGATTTGCCATTTAAAACATTTTGAAAACAAATGTCATAAGACCATTATTCTGTAGCCTCTGATCATAGTTCAGCTATGCAAAGGTCTTTGGCAGCACTATCGGGGATAAGGAGTTCATGTCTGCCTTTTCCCCTCCCATAGCACCTTGCTTCCAAGACTTCATGGAACTACACCGCAAGCCGAATATGGATTGACTATAACTGTGTCCAAGATAGTCTGGCTGTGCTGCGGAAGGGGAATAAAGAACTATTGGCCAGAGGGCTGGAGCTCAGGAAACTGGAATTTTTATCACATGTATCACTGAATCCTGGTTTCACTGTGTGATCTGTACCAAATTGTGAGAGACTGGAGAAGAAGAATCTCTTAGCCAATGTGCTCAGTGTTGGTGTAAAAATTTTACATCATCACTGGGTCACAAAATGCACGTCTAGTTCAGCTATCGTGACTATTCGCCTCCGTTACTTTGCACAAGTGACTGTCAGAGCAAACAGGAAATGGGCAATACATCCTCTTAAAGGGCTTTTCTCACAAGGATAAATTTCTGGGTTTTTGGCACTGCAAAAAAAACCCCAGAATTTAATTTAGTAGATAAGGAATAACATTTTGGGTCTGAACTACAAGATTTGGCTATGAAAAGAACATTTTCATCATYCAGAAGCTGTATTGATATCACATTGTATTATAGACCAAGGTGATGTGTCATTTACTATAAAACCATCCCTTTTCTCTCACTGACTTTTCATGCAGGTACTAAAAATGAACGTGGACGGTTTTTTTTTCCCCTAAGTAATTAAAATTCAATATTACTGTGAACTTACAAGAGCAGAAACGCTGATTCCTCCTGCAGATTCTCCAGCGATAGTGACAGATCCTGGATCTCCTCCAAAATGTATGATATTTTCCTGAATCCACTGAAGAGCTGCTACTTGATCCAAATACCCCCAGTTACCTCGGGCATGCTTGTCACCAGTGCTGCAGAGAAATAATAGATTTGTTTAAATGCTCAATGCAAGAAAAAAGGCAGAGAAAAATACAATCTATGGTATAAGAAATCAGCTGCCATTCTCTACACAGAGCTTCTCTACACAACTGAAAAATAAATGGCTCGGAAAGAGTTGAGATCAGAGTAGCAATAAAACAAGAACAGACTTGGAAGCTGACGGGACTTGTAAATTGTTCCCAACTGTTGCATATGTAATTAAGAAACGTATGGTTTCTTTGCATAAGCAAGTATTCTGCACATCTCTTCACAAAGGCTTTGCACACATAATTTTGGAAATCACTTAGCAAAAACTGAGATAAAATATCTTACCTAAAATATCCAACAATACCTAATCTGTACTGAATTGTTACAACCACCACACTGTCAAAGGCCGCTAATGCTGAACCATCATATGATGAAGCTGCTCCTAAAATGAATCCACCTCCATGGATCCATACAAAGACCTGGAAAGACAAAACCAGAAACAACCCAGCACAGATAAGAGCTCCCACTGGTAAAAACTAAATATAAACCAAAATATAGTATTTTGTGCTGTTTCACTCCTGACTCTTTCAGATTACATTTCACAAATGGTAGAAGTCTTTCGAATATGAGGCCTGCAGTCTTACAAAATGGCATTGATTTTATTAAGTACTTACATTATACCAGTGCCATGCGACTTTTCACAGATTATTTAGAGGAAATCAAACATTACCTAGCTAAAATGTCAATAAAATTTTATTTGTAAAATAGGATTTTGTGTACCTTTTAAACCTCAGCAAATATTTACTGGGGCAAAGCATGTAACTTGATCACCATCACAAAACTGCACCTGTAAGTCTGCATGTAGTAAAGGTTGTAGGTTTGCTGTAAAATAATTTTGTTAGAGGTTTTATAATGATTTTGCTTACAGGCAGCTTCTCCTGTTTTTCTGTAGAAAYGGGTGTATACACATTTAGGTATAAGCAATCTTCAGACACTTGGAGAAGAACTTTTTCTTTTCTATTAGTAATAATGTCCGAAAAAAACTGTCCTTGTACTTTATCCTGTAGACACCTGAATAAACGAAAAAATAACAAGCAACAGAAATAACTAAAACCTCAAAGGTACAAAGTGTAGCTTTTTTGTACTTCCACAATAAAATGCAAACCAGAAACCAATCTCTAGTACATTTCTAGATTGTTGGCAACAGAAAACATAATTTTTTTTTTTTACTTTTAATACTTTTTCTTCCTTTGACCTGGCGTTAAGGAGATCCATAACAGGAGCCACAGTCTACAGCAGTTCACAGTGACATGTAGATATAATTCTGCATGATTCAAAATATTACAGAAATATACCTGCAAATACGTATGGCTATAAACTACTTCAATGAAAATGCAAATTAATTATTTTGCATCTTCAATAGCTTTTTATATTGTAATGGTAGGTATTAGGTTTGAGGCACTAAACAAGGGCAGCAGTACAAATGGAGTAAGACATTTACAATATAGACTAGAATTGGTCTGCATTTCTTATGTGTCCTATTAAGCATGTGACTCACTTGGCATTTTTTTCTTCTAATATTTTATTTCAACATTTCCTCGGCTTCTTTCTGTTTCTGCTCCAAAAGTACACAGTTTATAAACATTGCTAAGTARTGGCCAAATGCTCCCAAAACAGAACATTATTGGCAAAGTGTTGGTCCATATTAGTTCATCACTGATGCCCATTAGATAAGAGTTTTTAATAAAAAGAGCAGCTTATAAAGATGTCTTTAGAAATGCATTCATTGTAACAGCTGCAGGTGGTAACGAGATGGCACCAAGGAATTTATCTTCGTGGGTTTTTATTGCCCTGTACATCAGTGTCCTGGAATTGCATGTAATATAAAATTACTAAAAAGATCAATGGTTTTGTCATTGTCTTACATTGGTGGGTAGGAAGTGGCATCTCTGACACATTTCCATGGCTCAGGTGGCTGGGGTTCAGAAAACCTCAGCGGTCCAACTGGAGGCTTAGCAAAAGGAAGTCCCAAAAAGACATTTACACTCCTCTCAGCTGCGTCTACTTTGAATTTGTACCCTCGGACTCTCCCATATTTGGTGACCACTTCTGGTTGCTCTGCTTTTTGTCCTGGGGGATGTGAGCACAAAACCACATAATTGGTCTATTTGTAAGTAAGTGCTAGATTTCTAAGAGCTTTAGCTACTTAAATATACACCTTTTGTTTGCTTAAACAATTAATTTTCACACATAATGCTTCAACAAGCTGTAATCAGTATAGCTGACATTCTTTCAGCCTTCATTCTCACTGGTTTGTACATATAATCTCCCTCAGGTATATCATGTATTGTCTTACTATCCACACGCATTAGTAATTGCAAATAGATCTTAATCCTTTTTGATCCAGGTTGTCAGTTAAAAGTCCAAGAGATTGCTCTCATTAGGAAAAGGCACTTCCTTTTTAAGAAAAGATCTGTGAATACACAAAATATATTCCAGACCCTTGATAGTATGTACAGCCAAAAGAAAAAGCTTCTAACATAACTGAAAATAGTCTGGCATATACAAATACTGTTAACGTTTAGGTAAGATTCATTTTAAGATCGGTGTGAAAGTTCTCAATACCAAATTACAAATGTGGTACAGTGGTCTGCTCTGCCTCAGCAGACAAGGTTTTGGGACAGGAATTTTATTTCTCTATTTGCAAAAAAGGCAAATAAGACAAATGACTGAAAACAGATCGCAAAAAGACATTAAAAGCTAGTTGCTATTCAGACTTAATTTCTATGCAGCAAGGTTGGGTGCCCAGCTCCTCCGGTAAAGCTGGGGTTCCCCTAGGCAAGCAAGCTGCACATGTGCTCTATTTCCTTACAGAAGGCAATAGGTAAAAACCCTTCGGAAGCTTACCAGAAGCTACAAGCGCTGTGACCCCGACGGTGAGAATCAAGGACAGCAGTGATGAGTCCTTTCCAGTTGCCATTTTGCAAGCTAGTCACATATTTACCTCCTCAGTGTGTTGCCTTATATACTCTGTTAAGTATAACTGTTATGCAAGGCAAACGCTGATCAGGAAAAGCAATACTCACATGTGAGCCAACCTAGCTGTGGGCAGCCCGAGCAACTGCCCTGCTGTAAGCCACTCCACCGAGGGCAGTGCACGGCAGCGCAGCTGTAGGTGGGAACACGGAGACCTCCTGCCTTGCAGAGTGGTCCCACAAGTTTCATGCTGGCTCCCTAGTGCTCCTTTTAAATCTTATTCACAACACCTCAGGCATCAACTGTGTGCTTTAAAATGCTTTGAAAACAGTCTTCCATTGCACCAGGAGATTCGTCCTACCACGGTAACACTACCATCTTTCACAATGAAGTTAAGATTTCCTCACACTACGCAGTGACAAGACCAGGAGGGGAACTACAGTTTTACTTTATTACATCTGTTTACTTCATTTTTGTATTAATATCTCAATGTAAGGAGCACGCAATATAGCCACAAAGAGGAAAATCCAAAACAATACTCCTGAAAAATGTGCTTTTGCTGAAGTAAAAGTTGAGGGATTTTTATTCTCACAAAAGGATATCTTTTGACAAAAATGGTACTAGAATAATCTTAGCTTTTCCTGCAGGGTGAATACTCCACCTGTCACTCAGTCCTGCGTGTTCAGGAATGTTTGCTTGGTATCTAACACAATACATGAGTTTTGCAACACTAAAGAGATGCTTTCTCAGCTTTTGTAGGGTGGGAACAATGTTAAGGGATTTGGGTGGTAACTATACATTTAATGCCTCTGAAAAAGCAGGAGSGTTTATGGAATTCTGCGTGAACTCACATCTATCATTGGAACATGATATGAAAAAGAGGGAAGAGATAGCTGAATAGAAATAAGAGAGATTTTCTGCCCATGTTAACTAAGAGGTTGTGTTAGTTTTATGTGAGCTTTGGGCTCTGCCTTTTTTTTTTTTTTTTTTTGGCAAGGTTCAGTAGCTCTTGCCCCAGAAAGGCTGTTTTGCAATTTTATATCACGAGAATTCTCAGTTATCAGAGACAGCATTTCTATAGATTGATTTACTGCTTGCACCTTTGTTTTCAGCTAAGTGGGCTGTAAAGACCCACAGTTATTAAATTAGTTCAGCACATACATTATGCACCTAATACTCCTGTGTATTATGGCTGTGCTTGTGTACTTTACTCCAAATCTTCCTAAGTATATCTGCACAGGTGTGATTTACAGCCCTTGTAGGTAAATCCCGGCCGACTTTAAACTGGACTGCTTAGAGAGCAAACCATCGGCAGGTAGCTTCAGATGTACACATTCAGTGCATGCTGAATATCTTAAGCATTTGCTCTGTTAATCAGGAGGCTCCTGCCCTCTCTGCTGAGCTCTGTGCTGCAGCAGCTACACTGTTAACAATGCCAATGCTGCACTAGCGCGCGTATCAGCTGTTTCTGAGTGTGTGGTTAATGCACAGTATACATTGGCAAATGGGATAACACCGTAAATTTGAGCTTCTAAGAAAATGTGGACAATAACTTCATTGCAGAATTTTTATAGCTATATAGATGTTCTCTGGGAGACTTTTTTCTTGTTTCTCAAGAATGAAGTTCATGACACTAAAGGTCAATAAAACTGGTCTGGAATTAGTCTGCACTGTTATGAATGTACAGTCTATACTGTATTGGTAGATGTATGCTCTGTCAAATGCAATGAATGGAAACAGGTGTCTGGGGTACAAGTGATGGAGTTTAGCATAAGCTATCTTCTACCTCTATCTGTGTGATAAAGGTTTCCCAGAAGCCAAGGGCAGAAGTACTGTGTAGTAGTAAACTCCGCACTCCTGTTTGCCTGCTTGAATACTGTTGCAAATTCTCTCACTGTCTCCTCTTACCTTGGACTGCTTTGGTTCCTGGCATGGGAAAACTGTTCCCATGCGAGGTGGAACTACAAGAATCCCTGCTTGTGACTCGGCTTCCATCCTGATGGGCATGCACGCCTCAACTCACCTGTGACCTGCAAACTACAGGAGGAGTCCTTTGCTACAAAGCCAAATGCTGTGTACTCTGCTTGCTGCTCTTTCCTTTTGCTCTAACAAACTTTATTTATCTCCATAAACAATTTATTTTCTATCTCATGATCTTTACTGATTTTACTAAACTCTGTCCTTTCCCATTTACTTTCCCTTTATTTTTCCCCTTCATTTACTATTCTATTTTCCAAGCCTTACTCTTCAATCTTTGTTCTACTCACTACTTCTCTCTCAAGTACGCATTCTGCAAAATGTCTCAGCCCGTATCCCATTCACAGACCCAGAGAAGCAGCCATTCTGAAAATACCACCAATGCAAACCGATTCTGCAAACTCTGCCAATCTTACTTACAATAAGATAATAAACAAATGGGATTTTAGATCCCTACAGGCTTGCCTGTAGATACTTTATATGGATCTACAAGCATGACCTATATGCTCTGCAAATGTGGAAACTCTTACGCTAGTGACATAGACTAAACTTGTGAAATCTGGAGCCAGTGCTACATACCTGGCAAGTGGAATTCTTGAATCYTGTTTGGCATTTAATTTTGAGAGAGAACATTTTCCATCTTACCCTCAATCAGTGAATAATGCATAAGTCAGGGATCAATAAAAAAAATCCTTCCATATGATGACATGTGCCTCTTTATATTTTAATGCACTGCTACCTTTCTTGATTTCAATAGCTGAAAAATAGAGACAAATATCACATGTATAGGCCCATAATTGCATAAGAGCTCACAATTACATTTTGCCTCAAGTATGTATGGTAGAAACGTTTAGAAGTCTGCATTTAAAACAGGGTCAGGTTGGTTTTTTACTCGGTCCCTGGTGTGTTCAATGAAGCTGGAGTGTGTAAAACTTAGAGCTAGAGTCTGTGAAGCTAGTGCTTGGACAGCTTTAACACTCTGTCTCTTTAGCATGCGGTAATCTCACATCAGGATGTCTCTGGGATGGGACAGAGTATCATAGCACTCACCCCTAAGTAGATAGTAATAAAATCTTTTGACATTTTCCACTGATTTATTTTTAGCACTGTGCCTGTGCATAAGAAGTCAGTTCCACTGCACTTCTCTCTGTACGCTTACAACATAAGCAGATATTCTGTGCACGTATATACAATGCTGCCTGTTTATCTCCTTTTTAAGGGAGTGGTACAGGATCTCAGGGAAATTGTATGTGCAATGAAAATCTATCAAGACTGTTTTGAGATTATATTCCCCTCACAAAACATGTTAGCTAAAATAAAGGAGAAGGGACAGATGCTTAGCAGGATTTCCCACTTACCAAAACAGTAGTTGTGCTAACAGTATAACCCTACCTCCCAAGTTCTGACTGGCAACAGAATTTGGGCAGAAAGGTGTAGGAAATACCACTCTCTTTCTTCCAATAAAGTCATTCAGAAAGAAGGGATGGCCAGTTAGTTGCTGTAGGACATTATTAGCTATGTACAATCTTAAATTCTTCCAGAGATACAGAGGGGAGATGAAAGAAGGGGAGAACAGATGCCTAGTGCCCCGTAGGATCTGTGGAGCTGCATAATGCTGCTGTGAGGTAGCAGTAAGGTCAGGAATATGGTTGGGAGAGCTGGAGCAGCCTAGGAGCCAGATATAGGAAACAAACAACACACAGCAGAGAAAGAAGTTCTTGACAACACTGAAATGAGATGTTCGAGACTTGTTCCTGGCAGTCCATGTGCATATGTGCAATTGAGGGCGTGGTGTGGCAGTTTGCGCGGCAGCTGGCACGGAAGGGCGCACAGGAAGGGCGCTGAAGCTCTGCCAGCTCGACCAGGGAGCAATGGTATCCACCTGGCAGAAAGCCATGGCCTCTCTAAGCTCTGCACCCACCATGACTGACGCAGCTCCCCAGACAGAGCTCCGGCGGGAACACGCTGCCACCCTGCTCTTACGCCAGCAGGGACAGCAGCAGCGAGCACACCCGTGGGAGGTGCACCCCGGGAGAGGAACTCCTCCGCTCAGTGACAGAGCTCCGGGAGGAGGTGAGTAGGCTGAGGAGTATCAGGGAGTGTGAGAGAGAGGGAGACTGCTGGAATCGCACCCTACCTTCCCTGGGACAGGCCCAACAGGCAGACAGGACGCATGACACGGAGGATTCCCTATCCTCTCTCCGCCTGGCTGAATACAGTGACTTAAGGGATGGGGGGCAATGGCGACAAGTTCTTGCCTGGCACAGCAGGCGCGTCTCCTCTGTGACCACCCCACCTCCCCAGGTGCCCTTGCATAATAGGTACAATGCTCTGCAAGTGGAACCCAACAATAACGAGGATGATGGTTCATCTAGCTTGGAGGTGTCGACGAGGTTAAGTCAGCCTACGCCCTGCGTCAGAACTGTTTCCATAAAGAAAAAAAGACAGGTCATTGTCATAGGAGACTCCCTTCTGAAGGGAACAGAAGGCCCAATATGCAGACCGGACCCACTTCTTAGGGAAGTCTGCTGCCTCCCTGGGACCCGGGTTAAAGGTGTGAAGAGAAAGCTTCCTACCCTGGTACGGCCCTTGGATTATTATCCATTATTGATTTCTCAGGTAGCCCTGTATGTTAGGGGGTGTTTTGATTGTCTAGAGCTTAATAATGGTGACAATAGGGTTGAGTGTTTATGGGTAAGAATCAGGGGGAAGGCCAACAAGGCAGATATCATGGTGGGAGTCTGTTATAGACCACCCAACTAGGATGAAGAGGCAGATGAAATATTCTATAAGCAGCTGGGAGAAGTCTCACAATCGCTAGGCCTTGTTCTTGTGGGGGACTTCAGCTTACCAGATGTCTGCTGGAAACACAATACAGCAGATGGGAAACAGTCTAGGAGGTTCCTGGAGTGTGTGGAAGAGAACTTCCTGACAGAGCTGGTGAGTTGAGCCAACCAGAGAAGGCGCCCTGCTGGACCTGTTGTTTGTGAACAGAGAAGGACTTGCGGGTGATGTGACGGTTGGAGGCTGTCTTGGGCATAGTGATCATGAAATGATAGATTTTTTGATTCTTGGAGAAGTAAGGAGGGGGGTCAGCAGAGCTGCTACCTTGGACTTCCGGAGGGCAGACTTTGGCCTGTTTAGGAGACCGGTTGACAGAGTCCCTTGGGAGGCAGTCCTGAAGGGCAAAGGAGTCCAGGAAGGCTGGACATTCTTCAAGAAGGAAATCTTAAAGGCGCAGGAGCAGGCCRTMYCCATSTGCYRAAAGAYGAGCCRGYGGGGAAGAAGACCGGCCTGGCTGAACAGAGAGCTTTGGCTGGAACTCAGGAAAAAAAGGAGAGTTTATGACCTTTGGAAGAAGGGGCAGGCAACTCAGGAGGACTACAHGGRTGTYRTRAGGTTATGCAGRGAGAAAATTAGAAGGGCCAAAGCCCAACTAGAACTTAATCTGGCTACCGCCATAAAGACAATAAAAAATGTTTCTATAAATACATTAGCAACAAAAGGAGGGCTAAGGAGAATCTCCATCCTTTATTGGATGCGGGGGGAAACATAGTGACAAGGGATGAGGAAAAGGCTGAGGTACTTAATGCCTTCTTTGCCTCAGTCTTTAATAGTAAGACCAGTTGTTCTCTGGGTACCCAGCCCCCTGACCTGGAAGACAGGGATGGGGAGCAGAATGAAACCCCTGTAATCCAAGGGGAAATGCTTAGCAACCTGCTACACCACTTAGACACACACAAGTCTATGGGGCTGGACAGGATCCACCCAAGGGTACTGAGGGAGCTGGTGAAATGCTCACCAAGCCACTTTCCATCACTTATCAGCAGTCCTGCCTAACCAGGGAGGTCCCAGTTGGCTGGAGGTTAGCAAACGTGACGCCCATTTACAAGAAGGGCGGGAAGGAGGACCCGGGGAACTACAGGCCTGTCAGTCTGACCTTGGTGCCAGGGAAGGTTATGGAGCAGATCATCCTGAGTGCCATCACGCAGCAGGTACAGGACAACCAGGTGATTAGGCCCAGTTAGCATGGGTTTATGAAAGGCAGGTCCTGCTTGACTAACCTGATCTCCTTCTATGACCAGGTGACCCACCTAGTGGATGAGGGAAAGGCTGTGGATGTGGTCTACCTGGACTTTAGTAAAGCCTTTGACACCGTTTCCCACAGCATTCTCCTGGAGAAACTGGCTGCTCATGGCTTGGATGGCGGTACTCTTTGCTGGGTAAAAAACTGGCTGGACGGCCAGGCCCAGAGAGTTGTGGTGAATGGAGTTAAATCCAGTTGGCGGCCGGTCACAAGCAGTGTCCCCCAGGGCTCAGTTTTGGGGTCAGTTCTGTGTAATATCTTTATCAATGATCTGGATGAGGGGATCGAGTGCACCCTCAGTAACTTTGCAGATGACACCAAATTGGGTGGGAGTGTTGATCTGCTCGAGGGTAGGAGGGCTCTGCAGAGGGATCTGGACAGGCTGGAGCGATGGGCTGAGGACAACTGTACGAGGTTCAACAAGGCCAAGTACCGGGTCCTGCACTTGGGTCACAACAACCCCATGCAACGCTACAGGCTTGGGAAAGAGTGGCTGGAAAGCTGCCCAGCAGAAAAGGACCTGGGGGTGCTGGTCARCAGCCGGCTGAATATGAGCCAGCAGTGTGCCCAGGTGGCCAAGAAGGTCAACGGCATCCTGGCCTGTATCAGAAATAATGTGGCCAGCAGGAGTAGGGAAGTGACCGTGCCCCTGTACTTGGCACTGGTGAGGCCGCACCTCAAATACTGTGTTCAGTTTTGGGCCCCTCACTACAAGAAGGAC
>JAYKAV010001776.1:1491017-1628433 GCA_035582835.1 Phoebastria nigripes
CGAGAGGAAATGGCCTCAAGTTGTGCCAGGGGAGGTTTAGATTGGACATGAGGAAAAATTTCTTCACCGAAAGGGTTGTCAAGCATTGGAACAGGCTGCCCAGGGAAGTGGTGGAGTCACCATYCCTRGRGGTATTTARAAGAYGTRTAGATGTGGCGCTTAGGGACATGGTTTAGTGGTGGACTTGGCAGTGCTAGGTTAACAGTTGGACTCGATGATCTTAAAGGTCTTTTCCAACCTAAACGATTTTATGGTTCTATATCAGCTGGTAAGGGCACTGGAATAATTCTGGTAAATTAATCACTCTCCAGTGCTAGTAATGAAGGCCTGTGACCCAGTATAAACAGAGAATCTGGAACCGACTGATGGCACAGAGAACAGCCTGGAGCACAATTTAAAGCACTATGGAAAAGACAGAAAGTGTGAAACTAACGTTACCAACATTGATCCTTCTAAGGGAGTTATTGCTAAATTTAAAATATAAAAAAGCGTGGGTAGTGGAGGCTGTTTCTCCCTTTTCTAACATTTGACAGAAGTCTTAATTCTAGCACGACTGTTACCGATTATGTATCACAACAGTCAGAAATAGACTATCTCTGTTGTAAAACTGACTTAGAAAGCTGAACATTTTTTAGTTCAATTTTTTTTTTTCCACAGAGGACATTTCTGTATCTAAATCAGACCAAAACTTCTGTACCATCGCTGATACTTGATATCAAAAGACAGTTTTACTTGCAGATCGAGTCTTTATTGATTTCACTTTATTAAAACAATGTTGCTGCTGCATTCTGTCTTCAGTCATGGGGAAGCAATAGAAAAACCTGAGCAGTGGGGAAATCTGGTGTCTGTATTTAATAAGTGAGGCTTCTGTTGTAGGCATGAATCCAGGAAGAAGTAAAAGATCACAAAGGGGAAATAGATCAGTTGGAATTATTACAGTGAATAGTTGCAAGTATGACAACTGTGAAGAAAAGGTGAAAAGAAAGGAAACATAATTTTATCCTCAAAACTATTTTAAGTAATTTCTTTTACTATCCTAATAGTTTGCCTATTATGTGCACGTTTAGACTGTAAATTATAACTCTGAATTGACCTTCTTGTTTTCTGTTCTTTTGTTTGTCTTTTCAAACATCACCTTTTTCCAGAAGTCTACCTTCTTTTCTTTCAACTTTCTGGCTTTCTTTTGTTTTAGATTTATCTGTAAGTATTCTTCATTTAGGTTATAAGATGGCCAGTCAACCAAACCTTCCCCATTAGGATTTCTGTAAATAACAAAGAAAGAGTGAACGCCCTTTTCAGTCACCGGGCGGGGTTGGGGGGCGAAATTCAATCACAGCAGTTAAGACTGAATCAACAAAACAGCTAATTCACTTTGGAATCAGTACAAACCAGTAATACGTGTAATGAATCTCATGATTCTTACCCATTTCGAGCAAAGTTAGCCCAGTACTTCATTAGAGTTCTACTAAGGTTCTTTTCTTCCTCTGTAACTTCACCTGAGAGACAAAATACAAAATAATTATTACATGCTGCAGAAATCAAAACATTGCTACTACAGAAGCAGCATTTCAGTCTGTGAATATGTTGTAACAACTTCCTGATTACAACAGAGGCACCATACCTGCAATACGTTAGTAATACAGCAAATCATCAAGGGAAGATTTCAGCACTCTTTATGAATTAGATTAGCATAATTACCCTTATTCTACAAATCGGGGAATTGGGGTACAAGGAAATAAAGTGATTTGCCTGTAGCTTTTCAGGAAACCAGAAGCAGAACCAAAAAAAGAACCCATGTCTCCTAAGTCCCATTTCAACTCAAGGAGTGGGCCACATGTTTTAGTTTCATAGATCTCATTCTAGCTTTATGGGACTGAAATTCTCCCTATTATTCAGAGCATGACTAGGCAAAGATTTCTTCATTCTGATACAAGACGATGTCATTCCATGTCTCAAGACTGCCAAGAATATTCATTTAAATATAGTTACACATATGCCCACTGTATCAGGTAGGTGAAAATAATTTTAGTTACAGTGTGTTATTAATTATAAATGCATCTCAATACATCAAGAAAAATATTTGCTATTTTAATGCTCTCAGTAAATTCAGGCAAATAGAAAAAGAACTGTATAGTGTTTTCTAGTGTAGGATAACATAAGTAAAAAAATATATATAAAATATAAGCAAAATCAAAAGGCTCTAGTAACAGATTAATGAAATGCTTTTACAACATAGCTGGATTGCTCCAAAGTTCAATGGAGTAAAAGGAAATACTTTCATTTATGTAGGCTTTGAGACAGACTATGAACTACTGTGCAAATGACAAAAATAAAAGCATAAAAAATGGTGAATTCACTTAAAATAAGTAGAATTTCTGTGTTTCTTTGTCAAAATAAGAACTGCTCCTAATTTGTTTCATGGGAAAGAAAATACTCCATCTTGAGTATCATTGTTTTAGGCATATGCAATTAAAGCAAATTGCTGGATTCATAATATTCCTGAGCATGTGGCATCTTGTATTTAACTGTTCAATGATTGGCACATTCAATATGAGATTCTGCCTGAAGGAACCAGAACTTCCAGAATCCTATGAGAATGCCCAAACTGACAAGGCAAAGGCAATTTTGGGAGTATACCCTTAATCCTTCCTCAATGGACCAGTTCCATTTTGAATAAAATGCTTTAATATTAATTGAGTCATGGGAGAAAATAGTCTTTAACCTAACCATTAGATCTTCACGCAGAAAATGAAACACTAGAGTTCCAAGCCTCACTCTAATCAACACAACTGGAACACTATCTGCAAAAGAGACCAAGTCCCCCATTCTCTGGAGCCTGACAGCCCGTGGGATTTCCTGGAAAGGAGGAGACATTAGCTTAAATTCCTCAGGAAAAGAAGAGAGCCTAGATTTCCTGCTTCCCAAGCACTCCCCTGCAAGTTTAATTGACCTTTCCTTCAATTTATTTTTCAGCCAAAGCTATTTGGCAAATTCATGAACAGTGCTGGTATAATGACAGTGATGTTTTCTAGCAAATGCCCTATTTGCTAAATTGTTGACAATGTGTGTAACTTACTGTGCTTCAGAAACAGCAATCTGTACACAATAAAGAATGGAGAAGACAGTAAATTAGTGTTAAACAAATTCTAACAGGAGAAAGGGTTCTACTTTGGTCTCACTGTTAATATATGCACTTTGGTCTGATTAAAACGGAAGTAGCACTACTCAATAGAATAATGCCAGTGTTATGAGAGTAATTTATAAGTGAATATTGAATGTTCTATTCCTTACTACGCAGCTGAATATCACCGGCCAGATAAGGTCCTCCAAAGACAAAGCCAACTTCATCTCCATGATCAGCTTTCACATACTCTGGTTTACTATCCCAGTATGAAGTGGGCCGATGCTGATATTCAAAGAAGTAGGCAGGAGCTCCAGACTCTAGAAGACGTAACGTTTATAGAGTTAAAGAAGAGATGCATAAATTATGGCTGACATCAGCCATTTAAAATATTACCTTAAATATGCCCAAAGCTTTACACTGGGCACATTTTTAATGTAGTGTTACATTCAAATATGTATTTTTATTTTTAATTCAAAATTAAGAACTCACAGCACTTTCACAAAAAAATGAAAGATTCACCCCAGGAAAACTTACAGAAAAAAAAAATAACATCAAATTATTTTCCAGTTCTGGGTATTTTGGCATGGCTTGTCTACACTTAAATACCAGAAAATCTCCAGACTACAGAGCTGCTGACTTCCCAAGTAGCAGTGGGCCAAAGGACAAATTCCAGATTACTTTAATATGTTTTAATTTTTAGGCCTGTATACTTCACTTAGCAAACATTTACCTGTGTAATCATGCTCTGGTCTCAATATATTGTGACTATGACCACAAGTGCAAGACACTAGCACAAAGATAAAGGAGTACATACACTTGCTTCACACAATCCTGCAGACCTGTATCACTCTGCAGCCCCATCAAGTTCCCAATGGGAATCTCAAGAAGGGCTGCCTACACACGACAGGATTTGTGTCATTTGATCCAGCATGTAGTAAGAGGTTTGAATATCCTACTGGTGTTCATTAGCTCACCCCTGTGATAATTCAATGCTTTAATGGATGGCATAACAATTCCTACATCCCCTAGCAAGTCCAGAAATCGGTCCCGTAGCTCAGCAGGGTCATCTGTGTTTCCTAGATATTCATCCACTATCACAGGCAGAAACTCTGATGGTACATCCTAAGAGAAAAAGGGGAAACAAGAAATAAACATAAAAATTATCACACTCTGAATTAGCAACTAAAAACTCTCTGAATTAGGAACTTTTAAACTTCAGAGATTCCGCAAAGGCACAAAGGTCCAGGGTAGCACCCATGTTGATGGGAAACCATGATGGCAAATAAAACCTATTCAGTCTTTTTGTGGGGGAAAAAAACCCCAACACCAAACCAAACAAACCACCTCAGGTCAAATTTGCAACAGATTTATACGGGTTAAAACTCTACAGGAATCAACGAAGTTCCAGCAACTYCTCCTGATAATACCTTTGGCTTCTGTTTTCTTCAGGAGAAAAGAGATGGGAATAACAAAAGTAATTCTCCGAGTCCTTGAAAGATTTATTTACTATTAGACTACAGGGCAAGACCAATGGGATCTCCAAACACAGCTTACGTTTCTAGTGTTAGAATTTGCTGCTTGAAAGATATATTTCAAAACTAGGAGCGCAAAGTAACTACTTTAAAAGTTACATTTAATTTAATGTAAACATATTGAAAAATCCTGCCTTGAAACCCATCAACCAGGAGATCAGCCATCAGGTACCGTAAGATTAGGGACACTATTACAGTAATCCTACATACAAATACGTAAGATAAAAATGTTGGTTCAGAGGTCTAGAAGGAAAAAGGTATTTCCCCAAATCCCAGGCCTGACTCAATCCTATTTCTGTGTAACCCCAGACACCGTAGTCCTGTCAACTTTGCTGGGACTCTCCCCAAAGCGTAACATGACCTCAAGTTTTAGTAACACTATGACTCAAGCAGGAAACTTCACAAATCTGTTCTATGCATTAAAAAGAAATTTCACTTCTCAAATTACACTAGTGCAACAGTTCTTACCATCATTGGTAGTAAAAACTCTAAAGTTGAAGTGATGGATTTTTTATCTCCTATTTCCTTCAAGCCTGGTATTTTTGATGTCTGCACAGAAAAAAAAGAATATTATTAGCCCCATTCAACTTCTCCAACATTTTTAACATTGGAACTACATTATTCCACTTTATTCTTACTACTGGTGTTTATTTTTGAAGCATCATATCATATGCAAAAATGCAGTACGATGCAGCAGCTGTCTTGAAAAGCTTGTATTTACTGCAGTAAATGTTTGCTTGATGAAGGTTTCTACATAAACCACTCATACTAAGTAGTTTATCCTTAACACACATTAAGTATTATAAGTTAAGAAACTCATAAGACTAGAAAGCATTAGGGCAGAATTGAAGTGAAAAGCTTATTTTCCCTCTGGTAGGGGAGATCTTAAAAGTCACTGGCAGCCTCTCTGTCTCTAGTCCAGTTGTTTGAACCCTTTGAAGTAAAGACAAGGCAATGCTCCTCCTCTTTTAGAGCATTACATAAAATGACTCTTCTGGCTGCAAAATTAATTAGAGCAGATTTCACTTTACATTTTTCTTCTTGGACTCAGTACCAGCACACTCCCAGAGACACACAGTTACTACGTAGATTCAGAACAAATGCTTTGTACTACATAGGTGAACATGAATACTTAGGAAATGAGGAAAAGAGGACAAGTAAGAGAGAGGACACAAATCTACCTCCTGCAGTTTTGTGCACTGTATAGCAACTGCTCACTTTTTGGAGTTTCCCATGGAATTCATATGAGAGGGAATTTATGCACTGAGAATGGGCGGGACGCCCACATAATCCCCATACTCTGTCGCCAGCTGAGACTTTCAAATGATAGATCTTTCTGCATGGTAACAAGGAACACAGGGGCAATGATATAACCAGCAGTCAGAGTTCATAATGACATACAGGCTAAGCTGTTTAAGGTGATCAATGCCACATTTTTAAACGTTCTATGTATCGATCCTGAATACTGTGCATGTAACATCTGTGTGTTGTGGAGGAAGAAATTGGTTTTATTTTACTTTTAATAATAAGCCCTTGACTGTTGCATTCTTTTTCCTCTCTCTGACTGGATGAGGGATTAAAATTTTAGCATAAGAAAACACTGTATAAAATTGATGTTCCAAGGATGTCCATGTAGTTTAACTTGCAGGATGAAGCCTGTCTCACTGTTTTGTGACCAACTGGTTCTGGGTCACTACAGAATCATAATGCAAGCAAAGTTTACCTTGTATATATTTCCAACAATTGCAAAGCCTTTTGGCCATACTTAAAAGGTGTCCTACCAGCAAATAACTTCTCAGAGTTGCCTGCATCAGTTAACACAAACATTCACAAAAAAATTAAGAATAGCCATTAAATTACAGATCTAATATTCCAGCCAAATTCATTGTTGGTGACTCCTATCATAAATGGGACTGCATTAAATTCTTTTCCAGCCAATATCTCTTCAGGTGACTTATGAAGAAATACTCCATCCAAAACTAAGGGTAGAAATGGGATTTCCTGAAGGAAGAGAAAAAAAGATCAAATTACTTGTTAATAGTATTTTCCTTTTTTCCTTCAAATCACATAATAAAATATCTACCTATAATGTTCCAAGTGCAAAAAAAAGGCTTTAACAAATCTGAGTATCTACAGCCACTGTAACATACATTTACAGTTTTGCACAAGAGTAAAAAATACTAGCTTGGTTGGGTCACGGTATGGAGTGATGTAATGGTTTCCTGATCCTGTGCTGCTTCTAACTGACATTAAAACATATGTATGCTCGAGTCTTGCTCACAACTTTACAGGTGCTGTGACACTTCACTGAAAATTCTAAAGAGAAATTATGTGAAATTATTTCAATATTTAGGCGGTATTTTGACAAAAATTAAGAAAAATCAACTTCAGAACAGGCCAACAATGAACTCTAGTCAGAGGCTGAGCTAAAGTTTTGCAAGCGTGCCATTAAAAAAATCTGTTACTAAGTAAAGTTTCACCTACCGTACTGTTAAAGACTATATCCTTTGCTTCCTGGTTCCTTAAGCAGTTTATCAGAGAGAGTGAACTGCTCGTCTCACACTTAAATATACTTGCAATTTTCTGAAAATGAGTAACAAAGACAAGAACTGTTAGCTATGAGGTGGTCTTTAAGGAATTTATAAACAGAATATTATTATACACAGTACTGGTAAAGGTTTTATTTAAGGGCTGATTTAGGTGAGCTTGATAGGTCTTCAAGTATTTTATTTTACTAGAAATACTACAGTTTGATCACGAAGTGAAATCATTCTGGTATACTTCTCTTTCTTGCTATATTTCCATTCACTGTTCTACAACAAACCTTGCTGTAGAGATAATACGAGGTTGTAACATAAATCAAATAAGGCAAGAAAATTCAGAAAATCAACTTATGAGAGATTTACATTATTACTACCTGCTGTTTCAGAAGGAGAAATGAAAAGGTACCTATAGAGAGGAATTTCATTTTAAAGTTGTTTTTTTTTTTTAAATTAATTTACTTCAAACAAAGGCCCTCCATAAAAGGCCATAGCTGAATAAAAACTGAATGCCTCTTCTGGATTCTAATTAAACTTTCCATTATAAATTTCATAGTTACTATATAAAYTACAGTGTGCATGAAAATGGACACATGCCTAGCTTGGCATGTGTGTAACTGAAAATACCTAACTCGACCCACAGAGATTGTACAGTTATGTGATTATAATATATTTCCAACACCAAAAGAGCACGGTAAGATTGATAATAAATAGACTATTTGAATGAAAATYTACTTAGTGCTAATCTATATATTTATAGGTATGCCATGAGAATAAATTTGATCAACTTTGTTGCATAATATGCAATCAGATTTTCCCCTTTTCTCTTTTAACCAAATCGTCAGATATAAAAAATACCCTATTTTAGGTTATAAAGGCTTCAAAACGCAAAAAAAGGAGCCTACCTTAAGATCTGTTGAAAGAAGTAAATCTTTATTAGGGGGGATTAGAATTCCACTCTCTGATATTGCTTTATGAAAGAGACCCTTAGACAAAGGAGATAAAACCTGCCAAGAAGGGAAGAACAGAAAGTATTTATTCTACATTAAGGTCCTTATCCCATACCTTTATGCTTGACTAGACTGCTGGATTCAGTGGGGAATTACACATTTTTATGTGATTACAGGGGAAGTGTCCAGACTTAGCACAATGTGTGCCATTAATCTTACTTTGAAAAATCAGATTAAGAATGAAATGTTACACTAATTGAGTTTTTGAAGATTTTTTTTTTTAAGACTTTGCTTTTTAGTATATCTACTGCATGCCTACATGTGCAAAAACAGAACAAGATCCTGCAGATACACCGAAGAGTGTGACAGATCCTGGATCTCCACCGAAGTGTTCAATATTTTCTTGGATCCACCGAAGAGCTGCAACTTGATCCAAAAATGCCCAGTTCCCACGAGCGTGTTCATCACCAGTACTGAAAGAAAAGCAGTATAAGCCAACTTCTCAGGACGAGTAATAGTTCTTCTAATACCAGAATAAAATAAACCTCACCAACTTACATTTTGTGCAAAGTGTCATATTTGGCCAAGGAAAGATCTGTATAGCCTACTGACCTAAAGCCCTTCAGTCAGATCCAAGCCCCACCGACTTATTTGCCTCTACTGTTTGTTCACCCAYACACAGA
Organism: Phoebastria nigripes; assembly: GCA_035582835.1. Taxonomy (NCBI): domain Eukaryota; kingdom Metazoa; phylum Chordata; class Aves; order Procellariiformes; family Diomedeidae; genus Phoebastria; species Phoebastria nigripes. The sequence goes on from JAYKAV010001776.1 coordinate 1,499,847, forward strand.
TGGATTCCTGGCCTTTACACTATATGATTTTTTGCTTTACACACCAATGGATGGAAGTAAAGGCAAGAACAAACATCCCATCCAGAACCAAATAAGCCCAACTATGATTTGATAGSAGGCTACAACCAAATGACAATGCAAATGGAATCTACAGACATTTCTTAATGTTCTTAAGTCCTGATGTCAGTGAACTATGTACATTTAAACCACTGTAACAGTGGGAAGCTGGTATAGAAGTTCAGCTGATTTAGAAGACAAAACTACCCATGCTTTAAACGTGATAGGAAGTATTTTGTAAAAAGTGAAATAGGTCATCTTACTTGAGGAATCCAAGGAGTCCAAGTCTGTACTGAAGTACTACTACCACAATATTCTCGTAGGCTGATAGTGCAGAACCATCATACCTAGAAGCACCACCAAATATAAAATTGCCTCCATGGATCCACACCATTACCTTAGAGAAAAAAGGGTGAGACACACTTTTATATATTGCTTGGTAGATTTCATTTGAAAAAGGAAGGCAACATCAGAGAATTAGGAACTCCAAATCACCAAAGCTCAATGGGAAGTGAATTTTAGGTTGGTGGAGTTTTAATTTTACATAGTAATATTATTTTTGCTAATGCAGCATCACATTTTCAAAAGCAATTAAGTGACTTAGGAGCTATCATTAGGCGCAAACTTTGTACAACACAAGTTTGTACAATGGGTTTACGTACAGGTAACTTGTCCTTCTTGTTTGAACCAGCAGGGCTGTAAACATTTAGATACAAACAGTCCTCAGAAGTTTGGAATGGAAGGTGTTTTTCTTTAAAGTTTTTTTCAGCTGTTTTCAACATGGACAGATCTTGAGGACATCTTCACAAAAGAAAGGAAGCAGGACGATTAGTAATAAAACTGCAATAGCAACAATGTAACAATGATAGCGAAAACACGCTTCCTTTTGCCCCACAGACTGAATTCCCACAGGGTGCTTGAACTTCGTGTTACTTATATACAGTTAGAGGTGCAACCTGTAAAAGCACAGCTCTCTACTTGCACTTAAAAAGCTGAATTATTTCAGCACAGTATAATGAGAAAACGTGATTTCCAAAGACAGGAATTTCCCAGGAATTCTTTGTGGTTCCTAGTCCCACAGTTCTTATGAAGTATTTCAGTACTGGCAGTGTATTCACTACCAGTCAATACAAGCTTCTTACCAAAAATCAGACCTTTGTACCCTAATAAACACAACAACACTGACAAACATGAGCAGGTCCTATATACAAATGATCTGAACAGCTCTCACAGTGGTGGGTAAGAGGTTGCATCTCTCAGATCATTCCAGGGTTCAGGTGGTTCAGGTGGGGAAAACCTCAGGGATCCAACAGGTGCTTTTGCAAAAGGAATCCCAAGGAAAACGTTTACAAGTCTGTCTGTCCCCTTCACATTTGTTTGTCTCCCTTTGAGCTGTCCAAGTGCGATAGTCACTTCTGGCTCAGCACCAGTCTGTCCTAAGTAACACATAAGGTAAAAAAAAAAAAAAAAAAAAAAAAAAAAAAAAAAAATTAAATTGCATCTTCATAATTATCAGACAGACTTTTCAATGAAGCATTTTTTACTGACTGTTTAATTCAGAAGATTTCAGCTTGTTGCTTTCAATTTTGTTCAGTTTTCATTTCACTTTTGTGCAATGACAGACACCCCCTGCCAAACACTCCCACAGCTGGCTCTGCCAATGACAACTGGAGCTAGGTAAGACGTAGTTTACTCACTGTGCAAGAGCATAAAGCTTAAAAACAAATTTCAGAGCAAACAGCAACTGTCAAAATCATTACCATTTTCTAAATTTATCATCCAACAAGATCTTAAAAATATTTTGTTTAGATAATTCGGAAATGTTTTTGCTTTCTACCTTTTAAGGAAGATAGAAAGTTTTATTTTCATAAAATCATCTCAGAAATGGTTTCATCTCACAAAACCAGTAATTTTTGCATCAAGCTTATTAGGATACTTTTGCAGATTGCTAACAAAAGTATAAGAGATGTACTGCCTTTGAAAATCACTACACTGCAACTTGTTAGTGCAGTTGCTTCCCCAGCAGCAATAACAACAGACTTTGCATCTCACCTTCTGCTCCGCAAGTGATGAATGCTATACTACAAAACAAGGTACAAAGCAAAGCAATCTGGCTTCGAGGAGCCATTTTCACTCCTGTTTGGACTCTGGATTGTTTTCTGGTTTTATGCGGAAGAGAATGGTACAAAGGTCCCTGCTGAGGGCACCCTGAGTAGGGAGTGCAGCTAAATTCCCTTTTGAACACGCACTGCATTAACGACTTTCAGAGCTGTACTTGATACAGAGCGTAAATACAATCCCTTAGTGTAATGCACCTGATCGTTACCYGATCCTGAGAATGGATGATCTGAAAATGACCCAACACCATCTGCGAACAACAACAAAAGGTCTAATCATAGTTAATCTGCCATTAATCCTACAAGCAGAGAAAACAGTGATGCTCTAAAGAGGTTCCAGAGCTGTCAACACTTAAATTCTTGTAAAAAAACCCCAAACCAACAAAAACCTTACCAAAAAACAAGATTGTAGATTAAAAATAGCTAGGAAGTAACAATTAAAAGAAGAAAAAAAAAATCAAAATAGTTAATTCTTGCAGGAGTTTTAATGAGGGCTAGCACATCTGTACCATAATTGACAATCTATGTGCTTTCCAGCAGGGACTGGCCTCCAGCCTCCAGATTAGTTCTTTATCCCTTCTTGAATAAAAATAGGCCTCCTGCATTTTTCAAAATTAAAGGGGAGATGAAAATTGAGGGTCAGATTATAGCTTCTTCTCTATGAGCAGCCTCAGTGGAGGTCAGAAAGCAAGGTCTATTTACCGACACCTTATGGGGTATGTACTTCCCTCAAAGAAGTGGGAAAGGGGCATGACCTCACCTTGTCTATAAAATAGCTTCCTACAGTGGAAATAGGCTGGCAATCCAACAGACAGTTTTCGCCTGCTGGCTGAAAAAGTCCTAAAAAATGTTGTAGTTTGTAGAAGCATAACATCCCTCAGTGCGGATGACTGGCCTTAAGCAGATTAGCCTCAAGGCCTCCTTTATAGTTGGGCCTACAAGCCCAGCCTGCTCCACTAACTCCCAATCTTCAACTGGCAAAACACCCTCTACATAATGGGTCTTTGCCTTTCCACCTTTGATTCGTTTCACATCTCCTGGATGAATGGTGTCATCAGCATTCAGCTGCAAAGCACACTGCTTCAGGCTCCTCTGCACTGCTTTCACTTAATTCACCTCCAGCCTGGACACTCATAAGGCCTGGGAAGCCAACTTCTCCACCACAGATCGTATGCCATGTAAGTCCATCCTGCTTGGGAAACAGGTTTGTCAGAGTAAGTCAGCTCTTCTTTAACAAAAAGGGTCACAAATGAGATAGGTAAAACAAGATTTTCAGTGCAAGAGAATTCGGAGCTACTTGCTATTTCTTATACAGGTCCTGAGTCTCTGGGTTGCGATAGCTTTGGAAAGCGTGCCAATTTCTCATGAATTTCACCTGGAACTCTGCAAATATGCATTGTAGATCATAACTTTGCCTCTTATTTTTTTATACTTCCCTCAAATCTTTCCAGAAAATCCTTTCTGTTGCAGTTATTTTTGTTCCAGTCCTATGTGAACAGCCCTGGGATTTTTGTCGATTCTTCTTGTGGACTAGGAAGGCAGACCAAAACCAGCAGACAGATTTCAACGTATGGGAATAGGTGCGTGCACCTGTTTGTGTATGTATACATCCATCCATGCACATGAGGYGGGAGCAAGGAGTTGGAAAAAGCAGGATTCCATGAGGCTACTTAAGTTGAACACCTTCCATCAGTGAAATCCAATGAATATGGACTTCCTGTGCTGCCAAACTGAACTCTCTTTATCCAATTAAAAAAACCCAACAAAACCAAAACAAAGCAAACAAAAACCACTTTTAAAATCAGCCAACATCTTCACCACTAAGGGTAAGTCAGCTCAGTCAGCTTTGTATTTCCTAAACAGCCAGAAAAATGATGCTTACCAACAAAATTTATTATCCAAAACAACATACACTAATTGAAAAACCAACTTAAGATAACAAAGGATTAGATTAAGAAATGAACTTTAATGTCAATGTAATCTGTATATTAACAGAATATAACACAAAACAAAGATGAAAGCAGAGATAAATGGAAACTTTGCTCACAGGTAGTTTGCTTGTCGTCTTTAATATATCAGCAGATGTGTAAACATATCAGTAATCTTCAGAACAGGTCCCACTGGGGGCAAGCCCCACCTGGCCCAACTCCCTGCAGTCGAAAGCACACCTGAGGTAACCACCGTTTCTGCAAGGCAGAGCTGACCAACGGAACCACAACATACGTCTTTCCTTCCAGCTGCAACATCTTCTGAAGCAGCAAGTCTCAGCTCCTTTCAAATCCTCTCTTCTTTCTGTCAGCCGCCAGGGAAACTGCCGCCCTCCGCCTGGGAGCACGTTCACATCTTCTCACCCGTGACCATGACTTGATGCGGCAGGCATGAAAAAACCCAAACCCTATACAGATCATTTTTTGCAAAGAGAAATCAAACACACGGCAAGGAAGCTGAAACGGGTAATACACAGTATGTTTACACAGGAGTATGTGCTTTAGCCCCATTATAAAGAGGTGTATGAAGCCAAAATATGTCATCATTACGCTCCATCACTCCAGTTTCTTTAAGTTTGCAGGTTTTTTTAGATACAGTTTGACTTTTCAAATTAATTAAAAGATGAAAGAAATAATTTTAAATCAAGAACGTTTTGTATTTAACATGCAATTTAATTTACCCATCCTTGACAGCACTAAGTTCACCTCAGAGGTGACTCAGCGAAGCCGTTCGTTTTCCGCTCTTCCGTTTAAAGCTGTGCAAGACCCGAGCCGCTGAACGCTTCCTCCCAACTCGCCAGCGCCCCCTCGGCTCTGCGCCCCCTCGGCTCTGCCACCCCTGCCTCCTCACAACTGCCCCAAAAGCGACGCTGAAGTTCACCCGCGCCCCCCCGAGACGCCTGCTCTCCGCACACCGCGCCAGTGTCGCTGCCTGCCCAGAGGGGAGCACTCCCGCCCCGGGGAAGAGGCGACCGCGCCGCCCCCGCRCCGCCCAGCGCCCGCCTCCGCGCCCGGTGCGGCAGCGAGTGGCGTCCGGGCTCCTTCCGCYCCGCCGGCAGCGCCGCTGTGCCGCCGCCAGCAGCGCCCGCCCGGCAGCGGAGGCGGGCAGGGCCTGAGCGGCCGCCATGGTAGGCCCGGGCCCGGGCGGCGGGCCGGCGCTGGAGAACGCCAACCCTCTCATCTACCGCCGCTCGGGGGAGCGGCCGGTGACGGCGCGGGAGGAGGACGATGAGCTGCCCGACTCCATCGACGACCGGGAGATCTTCGATATCCTGCCGGGAGGGGAGAGCCGGGCCGGGCCGAGGGCGGCCGGGCCGGGGCCGCTGGGGCGGCGGCGCGGGGCAGGGCGGCGCGGGGCAGGGCGGCGCAGCTCCGCTTTCCTTAACCCGGCACATCTCATTCGCTCCATTAACGACCCCGAGCACCCCCTCACCCTGGAGGAGCTGAACGTCGTCGAGCAAGTGCGAGTGAAAGTGAGATCCCCGCTAAGATGTGCTTATCGTCCCGCTTGCGCGGCCGTCGGCACTGCCGGTCGATAAATGCGTGCTGGGCTGCAGGGCTGCGCTGCCTCTGCCGTCTGATTAACTTAATTATTTTTTTCTAACATTAAAAGAGGTTTATTATAGCAGCCTACTGCAGCTAAAGATAGCATTTTAAAATGTCAGTGAAGAAAACGATAAGCGGCGAAGTACAGCTACAAGTTGCATTTCACATAAAATGCCTCCAGCTAGGTTGGGGTAAAGCCAGTGAGTTTTGTACATGAGTGCTTGGTTTTCAACAGGTGAATGACGCAGAAAGCACGGTGGCAGTGGAGTTCACTCCCACCATTCCTCACTGCAGCATGGCGACGTTAATCGGCCTCTCCATAAAAGTAAAATTGATCAGATCTCTGCCTGAGAGATTTAAGGTGAGTAATCAAATCGCTCGGGAAAGCAAAAGAGGGGGACTGTGTTTGAAAAGGAAAAAAAAAGCCAACTAACTTGCAGTGAAAAATAACTAGAGTTTTTTTCATATTATGGGTGAGAGAAACACTCCAGGAGCCAGAGAGGGCAGTGGACTAAAATATCGATGCAGAATTACAGTTTTGTGACAGTCATGTCAAGGGCGAGTGGGGTTATGGAGGGAAGTTGCCTGCAGTGCTTTACGTCACAGGAGAAGGAGAGGTTGGTGCCTCACCCCCCTGTCTGAAGGAGGCTTAAGCAGATGGGAGTGCAGAATATTCTGTGATTTTAGACTTTATTTTATTCTGCTATATACAGTAACTGGTATTGGCAAGAATGCCCTTTTTTCCCCTCTTTTTGTTACTGTCTTATTATTAAATAGTTTGAACTTGAGCTTCCAATGTTTTGTTGACTTGTCCCCTTTTTCTTTTGTGATGCTTTCAAGCTGGATGTTCATATAACACCAGGAACACATGCCTCTGAGCATGCAGGTAAGGTTTTTAGTGCTCTGTCGTGTGGTCATCTTTTTTTTTTTTTTAATTTTGAAAATTATAGAGGAGAGAGACTCCCGCACCTGCAGAGCAGCTGTTTAGTATCTGGGACTTGACATGCATCAGCTTCTAGGGGATGTTACAGAACAGGAATATGTAATAATGACACTTAGATATGTCCTGTACTGTACTTTAAACATCTCCTCAGGCAACCTGTGCTCTCAACTAGTCATTGATCTGCCTGGCTTATGGAGGACTCAGAAAATGGGAGAGGCTGGGGGGAAATTTCTTCTCGTGTTACACCTACGCATGTGTAGCTCCCTGCTGCTGAATCACAAACAGCTTGCTGGTTTAACTTCTGATAACATGGTAGCTTTGACTTTAGACTGCAACTCTGCAGTGTACTTAGCATCTGCAGAATTACTAGTCTACCTGAGTACCATAGCAACAGTGTGATTATATGTCTCAATGTAGAATGCTTTTAAAAAAAACATTGTATACCAATGTTTTAACCAGTTTCTTGTGGTGTTTTTTTCTGCACAGTTAATAAACAGCTTGCTGATAAAGAACGTGTAGCAGCTGCTTTGGAAAACTCTCACTTACTGGAAGTGGTGAATCAGTGTTTGTCTGCTCGATCATAATTGCCCGATGAGGAAATCGTTGGTGTTCTGCTATGTTAAACTAATTTTGTATATAAGTGGTGATGCTAGTGTTACACTATACATATATCTATGAGCAAAATAAAATCACTTGGATTTTCTTAAATAAATGTTTCATTACTCCTACAAAGAAATAGTATGTGGGAAATTAGCTTACAGGCAGCTACAAAAATATAATGAAAATTGACTTTTAAATTTTATTAGTCATTGCATAGGTAGGGTTTTTCTTTAAAAAGATTTGTTTCAACCTGTTTTTAACCGGTTTTTCACTATGCAAAATTAGTTATAAACTGCATTTTAGAAGTGGATTTTGCACACTGGACTTTACAAGTACTCCAAGCTAATTGGCAGTTAAAATCTTTACATTCATATGATTGTTTTGGACTGCTAATATAATTTTAGCTTCAGACGTCAAAAATTGTACAAGTTCATGTGTGCAAAGTTGTAACACATTTTAGCAATAAGTGTAAACACTTCTAAATCATCTGCCTGGTTTTTATTATATTAACTTGGATTAGCCAAATATGGAGGGCTCTTTAGACCTGTATAAAACGTGATTTATTTTTAATTACTCATTACTTGTGGTAGGAAATACAGTATCTTTGAGGTAAGGTTTTTTTTTCATGCCGCAATATAGGAGTCATTCATAGTTTTCAGTATGAACAGTCCAGCTACCCTCTGCCAAAAGACTTCCCTGGCAAAGTTTGACAGCTAAATTACAAGTTTTGCTTTAAACATATTGAGATTTAATAATAATACCTAGCCATGCTTCTGGTGCTGGAAATGTGGCATTTACTAAATGTTGACTCTGGCAGAAATTGACAATAGAAGAATTCGTTAAGATAGAATTCCAGAATTAATTTGAACTTTTGTAAAAGATGTTTCTAATCGTGGACCACATGGAAAAATAACAACCTGTTAAAGAAATCCTATCAGGTATTTTGGTGCCTGCACACATGCAATGTTACCTTCATCATCATCAGTTATCTAGAGAGTAACTAATACACTTTTTTAAAAGTAGATTGTGCTCACCTGTTTGATGGTAATGCTTTATATTTCAGTAGTATTTTTTCTTGGAGGGTCTCAGATGCTATTTTAAAAATGGTGAAGCTTATGAACACTATGTAAACCACAGCCTAGTAGTCCAGTCTAGTCTGTGTTGAGCAGCTGAGGAAACTGAGGCAGTGGCAATCCAAGTGTGACATCTAAAGTCACGTAGCAAAATAGGACAGAAACAAATCCAAATCTTCCCGTTTCAGAAATGAGGCACCCAGTTTGCACAGGGCTTCTGCAGAAAGCCAACTCTGCAGCAGCCTTAATCTGCTTATTTGGCTTAGCATCCTTTGAATGATCAGCACTTGCTTGGATGTATGAATGAAACTGTAAATAAAGACAATATTTATGTAGTATTAATATTGGGAAAGGAGTAGAATGACCCAGCTGTTAATGCTATCTTTCCTCTCTGCCTCTCTTGCTGAATTACTGAACTGATTAGTTCTGACATTGCCAACGTTTGCACCACAAATGAAACTTGAGCCATGGCAATGCATGCAGGCAGCTCATAGGCAACACGCTTGGTTGGTTTGATTTTGTTTTCTGTTTCTTTTTAATAGAAAATGAATTTTGCCCTCCCAGATTTTGGGGAAGAAAAGAATGCAAATATGTGCCAGGGGGAAAACAGAAGGATGACTAAGCTGCCGACAGATAGATGCACTCCAAATAAAGAAGGAATCAGTAAATTATGCTTTGTTGAATCCCTCTGCTTGGCTTTCACCACTACATAATAATAGTGTTAAATAATTTATTGGGATGTTGGCACTTGCCTCATGAAGCACATTGTACACAGTAACCCTGGGGGTGCACTTTGCGCCGTTTACCTTTTCAGAGAAGCAACAGTATCTGGTTAGATTGTTTAAATTTATAGTATATAGTTGGGGGATGACTTTTCAGTAAAGGGACTCTTTTGTGGGATATCAAAGAAAAGGTCTGACCTGCTACTTAGGGATGGAGAATTCTATTACTTTAGATCTGGCATGTTTCTTTAAGTGATGTGGATGTTATATTTATGAGATGATAGAAACAACAGTAAGGACAAACCACGGTTACTTTGCTGAAGATCACAGGTCCTCCTGTACAGGCTCCCTCAGCTTGGATACTTGCTGAATGATAACGTACCGCCAGTTCTAGCAAAAAACTTCGTTCCCTGGTTTTAATGATCGTTAGCTGGCTCCTGCTGTATGGAGATAAAGTGGGAGAAGAAAACATTAATTTGTTACAAATATTTCTTTTCAGACTTTTATTTTTCCAGAAAGCTACCCCTAAATTTAGTCTCTGGAATGCTTTGTAATAGGACACATTCCATCAGAAGCTATGACCCTTTAGAGCAGTTGTGTTGAATACAAACAGCCTCATTCAAGTCCAGGCAAAATGCCAGAAGCAGACATCTGTTTCACATTCCTAGGCTCTGGGCAGAGTCATCCAGGGGTGGCTGAATGGCATTCACTACTCTCAAGCTGCAAACACGGCAACAGGAGCTTGTTAGGGCAACTGGCAGTGTTGTGCACTAGAGTAGCCTGCCGTGAGTTTGAGCCCACAGACCAACACAGCTCGTGCATCTCGGATTCCACCACGCTGCACATACTTGGGCCTGCCTCCACTGTCCTGCTCCCTGGGAGAAAGCAGACTTCTTCCCAGCTGCTCCCATACTGTCATTGCTGCCTAGTACCAGCAATCTGAAACTTTTGAAGACTCTTCATTGCCCAATTTCATGAGTGGCAGGGAAGCAGCTCAGCAGCTTTGTATCTGAAGATGCAACTGAACTGTCCATGGAAGAACTTCACACTTCAATGGCAATATTTCTTGTGCTCCTTGGGTGGAGCGATGTGTACCACACGCTGGGAACTATTAGTTAAAAAAAGTTATTTCAGTCTTCTGGCCATGCTTAAGATTAATGTGTTTACGTCAATAAAGTGCTTTGATAAAGATCTCCCTCTGGAGCTTTGATTTATGAACTACATGTTTTACAATGGTTTTTTTTTATAGCTGTTTTAAAAACATTTCCCTTTAGCCTGTCAAGCAGACAACTATACCACTTTCCCTTCCTTTACAAAATGCACTGTTTGGCGTAAATACAGACTGAACAAGTGGCAGAGTCAACTTTTTTCCCTAAACAAAGGAAAAATTGATAGCAAAATCTTTCAAATGTTACTATGGAAAGATAATTATCAGCAAAGAGAACAAAACCTGGGGAAGGTGAGGCTATTACCTGTGTGTTTAAGTCTGCTGATATGTCTCACAACCATTTGCCAGCAACATTTAACGGAAAGCACATAAAACTTTTTTGATTCCACAAAATGCTAAAAATACACAACGTTTTTACAAAACACACAAATAGCAGAGAGCCCTCATTTTGTTCAACACACTTCAGTAGTTGCAGAAGACACGCTATCACATTCTGTAACCTTCTTACGTATTTCTTATTATCAATTCATACATTTCTTCTTTCATGTCCTACCTGTAAAGAGCTTTTGCATCCTGCGGCAGGTTATCTCCATTCCTTAACTTTCCTTTGTGGATCAACAGAGCAGCCCTGTCTGCGGTGATAAAAACATCCTGGTTGGTTGGATGGTTGGAAACTCTGCTCTCCCAGCTTCATTCCACATGCTCATCAGGGTCGCYGAGTAACTTGCCAGTCTCATCAGTTTTGTTGCTTTTCAGCATCTTGTTGCAGCACACGCAAGCTTCAGATGCCAAGGCTGTCCTCTTTAGTACAGAAGTTAAAACAGTCTCTGGTTTCTGCCATTAGCTCAGCTCCCAGCACAGAGCTGGAGAGAGAGAACAGGGCAGAAGTTAATTTCTAGCAAGTCTGTGGAACAAATATAACATGGGAATGGGGAGCAGCTGCTGCCTGGGAGCTTTGGGAAGGCACAGGAAGAGAAAGAAGGAAATGGCAGGGGCGTACAACACCTCACTGTGCTGCCACTAGCTGGGGGATGCCTCCAGCCTTGGTCTGTGGCAACATGGAGAACGGGTAGCTTCTACAGTGCTGGAGGCTTTGTCCTCCAAATTGTAGGGGAAACAAGTGAGCTCCCATTACTGTATGCTAGACACCTCCCAGCCCTCTGGTTTCCTTGTTCCCTACAAGCTGGCTGCCTGAAGGGGAGATTCCCACGTGGGGCCTGTAGCTAAGGCATGGCCACAGCGTGGCCCCCATCTGCCCTCTCCTGCTGGGCTGTTACACAGCCCATCCCATTACTGCCCTTTGCCACAGGTAACAAGAAAGCCTTTGCTGTCCCACTGCAGGTAAGTCAGTCATGAACAGCAGGAGGAGACAGGAGGATCAGGAGGACAAGTATCTACATAAAACTAATGCTTTAAGTTGACAAAGGGAGATGCACACCTTGCCAGATCGCAAGTGCAGTGGCCAAAGAGTGTGGGCAGCAGCTGTGTCCACGCTGAGCCAAGCAGGAAGACCCAAGCAACTGGCAAGTCATCGCTGCCAAACTCTCTCTGCTGGACGTGATCCTCCCCATTATTTTGATGTAACTTTGAGATGATGGTTTACCATAGCACTTTTTTTCCTAATCTGCCCAAATTAGTTTCATCTGGGTTCCCATCAGATGTGTCACACATGGCTTTGACCAAAATAACCTCAGTAGATTGTCACGAGCTTGCTTAACCCCAGGATGCCTGGCAGCTTGATTTCTCTACACTTTTGCTAATGGAAGAGCTGGCACATGCTCTCTCTAAGGATTATGAAGGTATCTAAGCAGCAATACTTTTTATTTCCTCTGCAAAGTGACAAATAAATCATCCATGTAGTCTGAAATGCTTGCAGAGAAAAACAATAATGCCAATAGATTCCAAATTTTTTCCTAATAGTTTTAATAGAAGAAAACTAGTTTTATTACCGGAAATAGGAAAATAGTTTCATTAACACTGCAGCCAACCTTTTTAAAAACACAATTACTTTTGAGGTAGACAGAAAATAATGATTAGGAATGAGTCACATAAATTGTTTCTCTTCAAATTGGTACTGACTTATTTTCACACCAATGCATTTTAGACATTGTTTTTTGAAACATAAGTCAATAATGTAAACAGCCTGTCAAATTCTAGTTTATTAATGATTGTTACTAATGACAAAATTGACTAGGAGCTTGAAACAGGAGCTGTTATTTAAACAATTTCTTCCCCTTCCCCTTCAAACTCACCATTCTGGGTTTGATTCTGCAAACTTAGAGCTTTAATTGAAGTTATACTCTGGATTATATTTTCAGCATAGAAGTGATGAAGTCTTGTCACATTTTTTTTTGTTGGTAAGAAGAATATTGGGCCATTCCTAGTAAAACTAATTGAGACAATTTATTTTTTCAAACAAAAAGTAAACATTGTATCAGCTTTAACCTCAATCATAACTGCCTTACTTTAAATGCATATGCCATCTGCGTGTACACGTTTCAGCTCATCTGTAGTCTGAGCACTTAACTCCGCAGGAGATGTACTTATGCAGTTACCAAGTCATATAATTAACAGTTTTCTGCATTTTATGGCTGAATAAATAAATGCTGTAGCTTAGATGCCAATTGTATATACATCAGTTAATGTATCATACTAGTTTAGGACTTGCAATATATTCTACTAATCCTTAAAACTGCAGGAACTTTGCTATGAATGTTGTGAAGACAGTGTACCTTCCTCTGACATTTTACTGTGATCCGGTCTTCATCTTCTTAAAAGTTGCTTGAGTCTTTCACTGACCACAAATAAATTGTGTCTTTTTTTGGCTTGCCTGCCTAACTGGGCAATTCCTGCTTCGCTGCAAAGAATAGCAAGATGAAAGAGACAACGTGGTATGAATCGTGCCTTGGTCCAGCTGGGAAGAATGGAAGCCATCCCACAGAACAGGCTCTGGAATACACAAATAAAATAACATGCCAAAGAGAGGAAATACATACATGAAAGCTGCCAAGACTGTGATGTAATGTCTCTGATTAGCTACATTCAGGTCTGTACCAGAAAAAATACTCGCCACAGAAACTGCAATGCACAGAGCATGTGCTCTCACAAACACGGACAACTTGAGAGGGACTGTCCTGCTCCAGGACAGATTTTTTCCCCTGGCGCCTGCAGGTCTCCTGCCAGTGCCATGCACAGTCTGTCCCAGCCTCGCAGGCTGCCCTGCTGCACCCAGGCTAGGAAACAAAATTTGAAAGCTCTGCAAGTTAAATACGTTTTTGCATGGACAGACAAATTGTCAAATTAGCGAGATGTAGAAAAGGGAATATAGGAGAAATGGGAAACAAAGGATAGCTGAAATCGTGAGCCGAGATCGTGAATCCCGGTGTGGCTCAGAGGCTGATAACGGCACCCCGGCAGATGGTGCTACGATTTCACACCGGTCAGTGGCTGTCCCGAGACCTGGCTAGCACAAACCCAGATGAGAAATAAGGGAAGATGTCTTCATCCAGCATCTCAGAGCTCCTGCTGCCTCTTGAGGCTGGAAAGAGTCCCCCCAAAGCCTAGAAGCTGGTCTGGCACCTCTGTCATCCTCTGTTTGCTGGGTTCATCACCCTCATCCGGGGCACCAAGGCATGGATGCCTACACTGTACCTGCTAGATCACACCAGTTTTTCACCTTGCACTTAACCAAATCCCTTCACATGCATAAAATCAGTGTTCACCATTCACAACAGCTCTGTCCCTACACATAGTGATGGACTGTACATACAACAGGATGTCTTTTCCACTCATAAAATCTCTTTTTTAAAGTTGGCACGGTTTCAGCTGAACTGAGGTACAATTTATTTCAGCTGACTTGGTAATTATTGAAGCATTCCATTTTAATTAGGATGATGGTTCATGAAATCTGCCATAAAATCATTTGTGGGTTTTAGTCTTTGTAAAAAACCTTACAAATATGTAATAGCTATATAGAAATAAATAGGAACAGTATACAATGCATTGTTATTTTCTTTCACAGCTAATCAAGGGAAGCTTATATATCAATATGACTTGATGGTGACAGGATGACAGACTCATTTCTCCAATGAACCGTTTTCTTCTTATAAGGCAAAAAAAGCACTGCATCTGTATGAGATCATCTAGAAAAGTCCTCCTTCCTGAAAAATACTATATTCTTTTTCGTTGCCTAGCTACATGCTGCTGTTACCTTAGAAGGCTGTAGATTCATCTGAATGATTCTGGTGGTGCTGATCTGATGTGCTTCAGCAGAGGAGTAATGCAAATACATAATCCTTTCTTTCGTAAAGATTATGAAAGAAAGGGGTGAGTGTGAAAAGAGCGAGCCTTTGCAGAAAAGCAATGTACTGTATTCATCATATTCTTTTTGACATTAATTGTTGAATAAAGACCATTTCCCCCGCAGCCCTGGGTGCATGAGCAGGCAGTGAAATCACAGACTTGATGCTTTTGACGTGAGAGTCTGATGCCAAGGAAGCGTTTGCGTGGTTCCTGTTAATTACTGCTGTGAGTAAGTGTAGAGAAGGGAAAAGACTGTCAAGGCCTGATTCTGATCTCATTTCCAAAACTGTAAACAGGGAAAAATGCCATGAAATGCAACCAATTTGCTGAATTTCGTTATCACCAGAGAATGGGATGATCACTGAGTCCTTCTTTGAATGGAAGTAGCTTTGATGATTTGGAAAATTAAGAAAGTCCACTTAAAATGCCTAAGGCCCAAAGATTTACATTGTAATGTGCCTGTCAAAGAAACCTCTGACAGGGAACTCTGCCCTCAAGCATGAGACATGCAGAGATAGAGAGCTGAGCAATAATTCCCTGGCTCTTCCCCAACGTGATCAGCAGCTCAGCATGCCACTGCCTCGCCAAAGATTTCAGTACGCTGGTATTCACTAGATGTGGGGAAGTTGCTTGTGGGAGGAATAAGATAAATGGGGAAATAAAGTTATTTCTTACCTGCTTCACTGTAACTGGTTTGGGTGTAGACTGTCCTTCATATGTGTCAAGATTTTGCAGTTTTACCTTTAGGACTGAGAGACTTTTAGCACTGGAGTTTTGATTCAGTTTTTTCTAGTTAGGGCTGGCTTTGAAATCAAGACCTGCATTTGCTTTCATAAAATAATATTTTTCAAGTCTACTGTGTATAACCCTCTTTATACAAAGTACACACTTCATACCATTCTATTACCTCAGTGTATGCTTGTGCTTGCTCTCTGTATTTTATCATGAGCCTAGATCCTGATCATTTTATATTTTTTGGAGAGAAAGTGGTAGATAATGAAGCATATTATGATTATCATAATTATTATTACATTCTTTCTCAAGAATAAAATCAGAAAGAACTTTGAGAATTTAAAGTGAAAATAAGAAAGTTTATTTGATTCCAGTATAATTCTACAATAAGAATTTTGGAGGTCTTCATCAGAATATCTTGCATAGCAGCAGAGGCAAAGCAGGAAACAAGACATTTAAAAGAAGCAGAGATGCCTATTACTGCTATGATGCAAATGTGGAATTTGCCAAACTCAGCACATTCCAACTGGACAAATTCTGAGTTTCTCCTGGAACAGATGATAACATCTCTCACATCCGAATTCCTACACACTTTACATGAATGATTCCATGACATGACTCACCACAGGAAAAGACACCATAAATTCTGCACTGGGTTATAAAGAAGTATAAAGCCTTTCTAATTCAAATTCATAAGTCTCTCCTGTGACTGTGAGTTTTTGTCCCTGCTTCAAGCTTTCATTTGTTGAAATGAAAGGGGAATGGAGTTTTCCCCCAAGGGAAACAAGATCAGACTTTATCACCTAAAGCAAAAGGGCAGCTATGCTTTAATTCTGGTCACCACCGCTCCCCACCAGGAGCCTTATATAAGGTGCAGCAATTCTAAGCATTGTAAATGCACATTTGGACACAAAATTAAAGTCCCCTGTTTAAGAAAAGATGGACTAAAAAATCCTTGTCCTTTTTTCTTATCTAGTACACAGAAGAGGGCAGCACAGTTAAAGTTTCACTTTATATTGCCACAATCATTATAAATTGTGTTTCTGTCTTACATCCTTCCCTCAGTGATGGATCTATGTGACTCTGTGACTGGAAGTGCGTTGGTCATTTCCTCAGAGGACCACAGGTCTGCTCCTACTTATGGGTTTTCACTGCAGGAGACTTTTCCTTGTTCATCTGTCAAATTCATGGAAACATCTACAATATGATGACTTTATCCAGATTTTCAGACCCCACATCCCCAGATCTTCTTTCCTTTGATAGCCCTGTAATGTGTTGAAACGTAAGCAATGCCTTGTCACTGGCACAATCTGCCATGCTCCCGGCACCCTCACTCTAATCTCTTGCTACAGAGAAGTTTTCCCTTACAATTACACTTCCCTTCTGCAAGTTTCTGTGCTTTTTTCTGCAGTATTATGTGGAAGATGCCTGCTAACAGGCAATTTTGAAGACATTGTCCTGCAGGCATATGGAAGAAATGGACTCTGCGGGTTACCAAGGGCAGCTTTAGGCTGTTTTCTACCCAATTTCCTGCCTATTAAATCCTTAGTTCCTAAATAAAAGAGAGTTACAGTAGGTCCATGAAAATGTTACTCAATGCTCAGTTGACAGCGTAAACAGACGCTAGAAATTCTCAGGACTAACAAAGCAAGCAGAAAGCATCACTGTCCACTGTGGAAGTCCATGGGCACATGCAGTTTGAATAATCCGTTTCTAACCTGTATGTTTCTTGTCCCCTAACTTCTAAAAAGATGTATTAGAAAAGATACAGAGAAGGGCAAGTAGGGATCGTGTTTATACAAGGAGTGACTGAATACTCTAGGTTCCTCAGCTGAGAGAGGTAATTACTGAAGCAAGCTATAAAATCATTATGTGTATGAAGAAGACATGAGAGAAATCTTATTCTCTGCTTCACAATACAGTAAACGGAGGTGTTGCAGGATATCGAAAATCTACATGGGTTAAAAAGCAATTAGAAAAATATGCAGAAAAAACACATCAAGGGCCTCTGAACAAAAGGAATACTTTTAGCCTGGCAGTTGTATGGGCGGAGTTTTAATTGTGTTTATCATGTTCTTATTGTCCATTCTTCTTTAGATATCTGCTACTGACAGCTGCTGGAAACTGCTTGTACTGTACTGACCCAGTACAGCTCCTTTAATTTGTTATTGTAAATAGATTCATTCCTCTTGCCAAGAGCTACTGCTGGTAAACAATAAATGTTACATTTGCAATTTGCTTCCTTACCACTATGTACTTCTTAGTAAGACAGCCAGCCAGCCATTTACTTTGCCCACTCCTTAAACCAAGTGTCTGTTGCAATCTGTAAATTCAGAAACCTTTTCATGGTATCAGACTTCTAGATATTTCTTGTAAAGGGCCTCTGAAATCCACACTAAGGAGTATACATCCCACAGGAATTGTAACAGGATATTTAGCATTCCACTCATGGACGGATGATGTATGTCATGCACATTGGCCATGACAGGTTTAATACTGAAAAAGAGGAATTAGGGGTGATAAAAGAAAATAATTATGGAAATATCTTAGGTCATGTTCTGAGTTTACTCCAAACTTGAAATGCAATAGGAGCAAACAGCTGATCACATACAGTACATGCTAATGAGTCCGTTCCGCAGTGACTGAGGAAACTAAGAGGGTATCCAAATTCTGACTCTTGCAGCAGGGTATAGCATGAGCGGTTACCATGTCGGTAAGAAGTAAACCTGATCCTGAAAAACTAAAAATCAGTGCGAATTTGAAGTTAGACTGAGACAAAATGCTTTTCCCAAGTACATTCTAACAGGATAGTTTACTAATAGTGTGGTGCACTCTGTGAAAAAGAAGTGAGGGAACTGAACAGGCAAAAATGAAATTAAATATGCCACTTGTGCAACTTCTTTTTTTCAGAGCAATGATTCATCTGGTTCGGTTGGTCATGAGGTTATCTAGTAGTAGAAGTTTTTGAGCTTACTCAAAGCAGTGAGAAATTCAGAGCAGCAGGAAGATGAACCACATTTCCAGTTATTCTTATCCCAAGCTATTTTTTGCACTCTTTCGCAAGTTTCAGAAAGACAGAGGCCTTTGCTTTATATTACAAACAATAGACTTAAAATTTACCTATTTTATCATTTTCTACCTGAAAAACACAAACAGTACTGCATTCTTTTCAGTGCCTATCAGTGACCTTTAGAATTTCTGGTCTGGAGCTGAGAGAACGCACAGTAGCTGTGAGAGGAACCAACTTCTAATTAATTTTGTAGATATAATAATGGATTTAGTTAGGTTTCTGCTTGCATTTCCCCCTTGGCATTCTATGTGAGCTTTCTAAGCTATGTCGATTTCTATCAACTCCAAAGCTCGTATTTCTCACATGTTATTGTTGCAGCCCCAATTCATGGCTACCACTACTCAATCAAAAATACTACCTGTCATTAAATGCAAGAGTAATTATGAGAAAAAGCATGGCTCCTTGGCSGAAGGCTGTGTGCTGCCCTCCCTTGGGAATATCCAAATGCAGGTTCAGCGTGGATGCAACACTTACGAGGCTTTCTGACAAAGAAGTTAGTGCTAAAGCTGAAAGCTCCACCATTGCTGCAGTTACTTGTACAGTTCAAACTGTAGCCTACTTTTAAATCCCTATATATTAGCTGCAAGATAATGCAATATACTATATGCTACACATGAAAAGGTCTAATACGTATTTGCATACAACCCACAAACTGAACCAGTTAGCCCATATCTGTTCAGCACACACTAATCTGTGATTTTAAGGGTGATTGTGAGGAAAACTTGACACCACATTTGCACTATATCCTACCTTTTGTAGGATAAGGAAAAAATGTGGGTTTTTTTCCATTTCCCTGTACCTCTATCTCTCTTGCCTAGGTTAAAAAAACCCCAACACATTTCCTACTGCTGCCTCTGTCTCTTCTCCCACTGGCCTGAGTCTGTCAGTTCTGTAATTAAAATAATAATAAATGCTGCTATTTCTTTTTTAGTCCAGGCATTTGGGAGGTAGCCAGACTCATGCTTCTGCAGGAGTAATGCTTCATATAACTTGGCAAGAACAGACCTTTGTGGATATCTCTGCAGTTTGTATAGAAATAACTTCACCCACATAATGGCTGATTAATTAGACTTGAGGCAGTGCAGATGAGTTGAAAAGTAAGGAGAGGAGAAACCCACAACTTCCAGCGTAGAGCCACGCTGAGAACAATACTTTCTCCCAAACCTCACTGCTGCTAATCCAGTCTTTGGGCTGTTCAAAATATTTCTATTATTCCTAATCAAATGTGAAACAATTCCAATGTAAGACAGCAGCAAAAGCAAAAACTGGAATTCAGCGATAATATTAATTTGATGTAAAAAAAAAATGCTATTTATAATATGGTATTTGACCTTGAACAAATGCTGATGAGGTAGAATCACATATAGTTAATTCAAACCCCCAAATTCTGCTTTTTAATCTGAAAATTCAAAGGGGAGGAGGTTAGGTGTTTGTTAGGTTATACATGCTTAGTTATCACTGCACCCCCTGCAAAGCCTGTGCTTGTCATTTAGACTGCGAAATGCACTCTGCACCTAATATAGCATAAAGAAACTCCAGGCACAAGCTTTATTACCCCAGGAATAAATAACTGGAAAAACAGTATCGGACTGTATGTTTTACATTTTCCATATGATGAAAAGTACTCAGGCCAAGAGARTGCACTAGAAGTGAACACTGACACTTCTCAAAAGCTAGAGGAAAACTGAAAGGGAAAAAAAGGAGACAGAGAATAAGAAAGGAATGAGATAACCAAAAAAAAAGAAACTGGATATGCTACAACAGTAAGATACAAAGAAAGGCACCTTAAGTGAAAAGCATATGAAATAAGGAAAATGAAAATCATATGAAGATGAAATGAAATGGGGGGGGAAAAAAAGTAATCCCTTTTTAGAGAGCTTTTTGCTCAATTCTACACAATATAGGACATCAGTGTTCCCTTTTTTCTAAGTCCCAGATCAAATTCTTCCATGAGAACCACAGGACACACACCACAGATGCTGGGCAGCCAAGTAAAAGGGAAGCTTTTGGATTGATTCACAAATGGGAGGTTACAGTGGCTCTGCCAGGATGCCAGAATACCCTGATGATTAGGATGTAGTCGACTGGGGTCCCTGAGACCAAAAATGACCCAGTGCTTCTGGCCTCAGCAGAATTTGCTTGTTACTTTTGTTAAGCCGTATCTCCTCATGCAGCGAGGATCTGGGTTAGACAGCAGCCCCTGGGCTGCAGCTCTGCTGCTGGTTATATGACACAGCCATTGCAGGGGACAGGCACCTGAATTGCTCAGGAGTCACCCGTGACTCAAGAACCACAGATGGTACCACTGCTACCATGATAAACCTGATTCAGTGCACTTACAATCTCCCATGCAGGCTGGAGTGGACTTTTACCTTCAACATTGATAGACTCCAGGTCTGGCTCTACATAAAATCCAACAAAATCGTAAAATTTCCGGCTTCCATTTCAATATGTAAGGAATGGCATATTAGGCTTACTAAAAATATCAAGTCTACAGTATGTGTCTGAAACACTCATTTAATTAAAATAAACCCTAGACCAGTAGAAGCTAGAACAATAGAAAATAAGARTAGAAAAGCAAGACATGAAAATCTCTTTTAAATAGAAATAAATTACAGTTAATATATCTGCTAGAAGCACAGTCACATTGAAGTGGAAATGGAGGGCAGGTGAGAAAGGAGATGGTCTGAAAATCCTTCAAAGAAACTAAAAAACCAGCATTTCAAGCCTGTGGTCTCATATGTACCCCACTGAAATCAGCAGGTGCCACGGTAATGTATACATKAATATATAGCAATAATTAACAGCAAATAGAATTACATGTTATGTGAAGCAGCATGTTATGTGTCTCAAGTGATTAACCTGAATTATCTGTTAATTCCTTCCAACTTCACAAAATAGCTGGACCTATTAAGATCAAAGGAGATAAACCAGCTACATGACCCCTGTGATCTCCCCCTCTCTCTGGTTCCAGGCACAAATCCTGTGGCGGATGGACCTAACTGCCTTGGCACAGCGCTCCTCTGTGCAACTTGTACTCATCCCTCTAGGAACAAGTGAAGCCCCGGGGACCTAATCCAAGGCCATCTCACTTTCCGTTAAAGGACAACTCACAGAACCCAGTGCCAGATCCCGAGTAGTATCCTGTAACCGTGGTGGTATTCTATAACCATTAACTCATTAGTTGTACCTGGGTGCTGGCACAAAACAAGTATTTGCCACAGAGTYCTGAATTTTTTGTATGATTTCTATTAGGTATTATTTTATTTTCAGTCACTTTTCCTGCTGAAACACGATTCTCTCAAAGTTTTTATTTAGCACTTTTACATATGCCTTTCCTGTTATTTTTTGGCTAGCAAGGGGTCTATCTTGCATTTACATCATTAAAATATTCAYAATTCTCATCAGCAACAGGCCTGGAATAAAATATGGCTTCTTTAAGTCCTGTCAGTGAAACTCCCATTTTTAGTTTGGTTCCAGTCAGTAGTGCTATATGTGGCACAAATATGGCACTGTATCTTTGATTCTGATGCTTCTCACATTTCCCCTCTTTCACACAGAAAAGAATTAAAAATACCCCCACTTCATATGTCAACTTCTAAAGTTTGACCCTGACACACAGCAAAGGCATGCATGGAAGACTGGTCCAGAAGACTTATAAACCCACTCAGAATATTTTCAGGTGAGAATTTTAAGCAGAAACATTCAAATTTTTAAAGAGTTAACAGAAGACAAACCATTTCTGGAAGTGTATTTACATAATTAACTGTATATAAATACAGATTAATCAAGGTGGTTTGGCAGATTCCAGTTTATCCAAGTTAAGTAAYCACGGCATACTTCAAATGCTAACCATATTTTATTTAAACATGATTTAAAATGCTAACCAGAGGTTTATAATTCAGTTCAGTTAACTGAAGCACTCACTTCGTTTCACCACCAAACTCTGACTATTTAAACTGACAAGGCTATTTTGGTTGCTATTTTGTGAGACAGGCAGAGAGAACTTGCTGCAAGCACTTGGTGATCTTTAACTGCCACATTAACACTTCAAACTGCAGTTATCAGGGCAAAGGGACCAAAACCACCCCAAGAGCATGGACTGGAGAATTATAATTAGCTCCTGAAAGTAACAGAATATTCACTCACTTAATTTCATACGAAAAAATATCCATTCCTCGTAGTCAGTCCCTTCAAAGTATTTTTCATGTTTATCTTTGTCACAGTTAAGTAGCCTGAGAAGTTTAATATGTTATAAGAAAAAAGATGTTTCTGAGCCGGTATGCTATATTTTATTGGCTATACAACCCCATAGCCCAATCCCACAGGTTCTTTACCTTCCCTTACTTTATTCCCTACACTTCATTTCCATCACCTCCCTATCTCTTGCCTTCTTTAGCCTTGTTTCTGCAGCTGATTTGTAAACCCTTAAACTTTCACGAATTTGATGGCAACTATCCCTATACAGAGTAACAGGGATTTTCCCGTACTGATCAGGCTGTAATCTTTTGGGAGCAGGAGCCAGAGTTATTTTGGCTGTAAAATGTCTAACATGTTTCGGTTGCTAGGTAAACAATAAACTGTATACACGATGCTTGGGTGAGCCATTCAGAATACAAGTATAGTTATCTGGTTAGTCGTTTCTTCACCCGATCACACGGTAATGACTGTGCCACTTAGGAGATAAGACTTTCACTGTCTCACTTTGCTGCTCAGGTGAAATCAAGAGAAGAGTTTGACCTTTATGTTTTATATTGGCCTCTTAAACTGTTAACACTGCATGTGGACACATTGGCAAGCTTACTATTTAAGTGCAACACCTAGCACAGGTGCTTTTCTCATAACCCGCTCCTAAACGTTAAGTAAAGCAACCACGAAGTAATGCAAATATTGCAAACTTGCAAATATTTTTCCTAACACTACTGTAGACACCAGGACTATACAGGACTATAGAGTGTAACAAGCCGAGGACACCTAGCTGCATACAACACGCACTCTCTCACGCAGGGCTGCGAGTGGAAACAAGCGACAATACGTAGCAAATGCTGTCTTCCATTCCACCCGGGGGAGCATCAGGAAAGAAAAGTATCCCGGGCCAGGCAGGAGCAGGGACGTGGGGCAGACCCCGCCAGCCTGACTGCACAGCCTTTCACTCGCTACATGTGACGGTGTTTCCCACTGACACGCTCCGCGTCCACCCCTCGCCTCCCCGCGGCGCTCGCCCTGCTCGGCCGTGCCGCGGCCCCGGCGGCTTCTCCGCGGCGACGGGAGGGGAGCCCCGCCGCCGACCCCACCGCTGCCGCCAGCACACCGGGCCGTGCCTCCCCCACAGCGGGGCTCCCCGCGCCGGGCTCCCCGCCCCCGCCGAGCCGAGCCCAGCCCAGCCGAGCCCAGCCGCCGTGGGCGGACGGCGCTGCCCACGTCCGCGCTGGCAGGGCGCCGCGCGGCGCGCGTCACGGGGGGAGGGCCGGGCTGGCGGAGCCATAAATCGGGGCGAGGAGCGGGGTGGCGGCAGCACTCGCGGAGGGAGCTCCCGCGGCGGCACGGGCGATTAACGGCGGGGAATCCCTCACTGCTTCCCTCCCTCCCTCCCTCCCTCCGCGGAGCGCCCCGAGGTAAGCGCTGCTCCGCGGGCGGCGCGGCGGGGCTCGCCCGTGCTGTGGCGGCCGGGGCTGGGGCGCTGCAGGGGCGGCGGGTGTTGACAGCTGTTCTCTCCCCTCCGGCCGCAGCCCGGCGCCCCCATGACTCTGAACCGCGGCGACAAGCTGCGCTACCTGGACAAGCGGCGCGGCAGCATGCCCTTCTCCGTGCAACAGCACCTGCACCGGCGAAGCATGCCGGTGGACGAGCGGGACCTGCGGGCCGCCCTGCCGCAGGGCGAGCTCTCCGGCCTGGTGCGCTGCACTTCGTACAGCCCCGGCGAGGCGCACCGGGAGAGCTGGGCCTCCGACTCCTCCGACTCCGTCATCTCCTCGGGCAGCGACTCTGACAGCAGCCTCTACAAGGTGATCCTGCTGGGCGAGCACGGCGTCGGCAAGACCAGCCTGGCCCGCATCTTCGGCGGCGTGGAGGACTGCGCGGACGCGGAAGAGGCCGGTGAGGGCGCGGGGCGGCGCGGGCACCCACGGCAGCACCCCGGCGGGGGGAGGCGGACTCCCGTTCGCCGGTCCCGGGGACCCGCCGCTCGGAGCGGCGGAGCGCGGCGTTACCGCTGCCGGAGCGCCTCCGGCCGCGCCTCCCTGGGCATCCCCCTACGGCCACCCCCTCCCAGGCTGCCGGCAGGGATGGAGAGTAACAACTGCTTTTTTCTGAACTTGCTTTTTCCCTAGGAAATACATACGACAGATCGATTATAGTTGACGGAGAAGAAGCATCTCTCGTGGTGTTTGATATATGGGAGCAGGTACTTACAGATTTAAGATATTTTTTCTTTATGGCTTGGTCAGTGGTTCACTCTTAAAAAAAGTAGAAATGGAACAACTGTGTCTGCCTATTTCTTCGATCAGATCAGTAACGTCAAAAAAGTGACATTAAAAAATTAGAATTCCTACTGCCTTTGTTCTCTCCTGCAATTAATTTCTTGTAGCTAGGCAGGCAATTTAAAAACCTGAATAGGGCTGGAGTGTGAATCCCTTAATGCTTTGAATAAGTGGCAGCTTACATGAGCAGCCCAGGGAATTACTGTAAAATTAGAGATTCACAATGTGATCAGTGCAGACCTGATATTATTTCTGGGAACAAGAGAATTTTGTTTTGTAATATATTTTAAATAACAAAATCTTTTAAAAAAAATTGGGAGGTTGGCTTACTTTTACTGACTCTTTATAATAAAGCTCAGAAAAATATCTTTAAGGTGCTTAGAATAATTAAATCATTAATCAGTGTTGAATAGATTTTTCAGTGCAATAAATCTATTTCTTGCCTTTTGTTTTAGGATGACAGCCAATGGCTTCAGAACCACTGTATGAAAATGGGAGATGCCTATATTATTGTATATTCAGTGACAGACAAAGTTAGTTTTGAAAAGGCCTCTGAGCTAAGAATCCAGCTAAGAAGAGCAAGGCAAACGGAAGACATTCCTATTATTCTCGTGGGCAATAAAAGCGACCTGGTCAGGTCCCGGGAAGTCTCAGTTGATGGTAAGAGACACTATTCATTTATACAGTAATGTCTAAATTAGTAGCAAAGGCTATGGGAGGATCATGGCCAATAGAATGGTCCAGTTTTGATGTAGAAAAACGTGTGATTTGAGGCACACTGGAGAAATCAAGCCAGCTGGTTCATGCTGAGGGACTTGGTACCACAGAAAACAGTGGAGATGGTGGTGGGGGAAGATTTGTGACTGCGCAGAGCAATTCTCTGAACTGCAGTACAAGAGAAAAAAATGCGTCAGAGCTGCAGCTTTAGCATACTGTTTTGTGTAGGATTCATTTTTTGGTCAGCATTAACTGAAAGGCTTTAATTGTATGTTATGTGTGCAGCAGCAATTGCTAGTCTCAAGATTTGATAGCTCGAGCTATGCTTTTTAAGGGACAGGAGCRCCATGTCATAGAACCCAGGCGGCCTTTGAAAAGGGTGATCCCATACAGCCTGTACAACCCTTCTTCTTCTGGAAGTGATTCCATCACATTTGAGTTGTGCTGGTGGGACCAGGCTCCCACAACTTCAAGTCCTTTTGTATATGTTCTCCAGTTGTGATCACTGAGAATTTTCTCAGCTAGTTCCAGCTACCATTTTGGTAACTAGAGCACGGTAGCCACTGCCAACACCAAAGTATTAATTGCACTTATTTAAACATTTGGTGGTTTTGGTTTTTGGTTGTTTGGTTTTTTTTTCACTGGGAAGAATACTCTGAAATATTGGTGCCTTGATGATGATGAACCATCTCCTGCTGTCTGGTTTTGCCATGTTCCCTGTGTTAAATGCCTGCACAGGGAATTGACTGGAGTTCATCAGGAGATTATCACTTTTTTCACGCTGGTGGCAGCGCACAGTTGACCTGTCCTAGTCGTGACATCCGTACTTTGCTCAGGTTTACAACTTTGCCATTATTTACCACAAGTTGAACATGGAAATTTGCACTGCAGCAATGTTGCAGAGTTACGTGCTTACTTCTGGAACATTGAGCATCTTGCATTTTAAATGCAGTCCTAGTCAAATCCAATGGTGTACAACTTCATGACCTCTAGTGATCTGTTCAATGACTTGACCTTGTAGACTATATCAGCTTCATTCGTAGCTAGCATGGAAAACTCTCACTTGTTACAGCAAGGCCGAGGTGCATAATTGCTCAATACTTTGCAGAAGAAATAAACACCATTTCTTTCTGTACCTCACACCGTTTCCTATCAAACAGCAAGCATGCATCCAAGTGCCTCTCCTGTATCAGCTTTAGCTCTTAAACAATACTGGGATGGTCTGCCTAGAGGACTATTGTTGCCTTATATTCAGTACCATTGGTCAAATGAGATTTCTGACCATACCACAACAAAACCAAGAAGAGTAAGGGGGCAAAACCATGAGTGCAAATTTGGACTTTCCTACCATGTAGTAAAGCTCTTTCGTGGCATTGAAGGCACTTTACTTACTTAAAGTCAATTTTTGGTTTTTGTGTGGTTTTTTTCTTTTTTTTTTTTTTTTTTYTGCCAGCATATGTGAAGAGAAAATGTCCATCTCCACTCATCTCCCTTTTTCTCTTTCAATTCAGAGGGACGGGCCTGTGCCGTTGTGTTTGACTGCAAATTCATCGAGACCTCAGCTGCTCTTCATCATAATGTCAAGGACCTGTTTGAAGGTATTGTTCGGCAAATTAGACTTCGCAAAGACAGTAAAGAAGACAATGCTAGGAGAATGGCCAACACAAAAAGAAGAGAAAGCATAGGCAAAAAGGCAAAGCGATTCCTTGGGAGAATTGTGGCAAAGAACAATAAGAAGATGGCTTTCAAAGCAAAATCAAAGTCTTGCCATGACTTATCTGTGCTTTAGAAGGTTTCAGCAAGGCCAGATGTTGCACGTGGGTGATGAACAAGCATTTGACTGTTAYGAGAAGTGTATAGATGGTCCTCATGGTGATAACAAGAATGACTTATCAATTGAGACTCTCCTTAATGCCTTAAGGTGCACAAGCAAGTCCGGAAGTTACACTACAATGTCTGCTTCATTGATAAATGGTTTGAGTTTCAATGTGTGCAAGTAAATGAACTAACTTTAAATCAGTGGCTTGACATGCCCGCATTTTCACTGTGTACATATGTTATATATCCTCTTGTCCTGTGGATACCAGAGATGCAAAGATAAGAAAGGATGATGATAAGTATCACCATAGACTTGTCTYGTTTGCAGAGCAAAACTTAAACTTGTACGCAGGCTCGTACACTCTTTTTAGTATAAAGCAAGCAATGATAAATCTTTTTAAACTTAAATGTGGGGAGGGGGGAGTAGAACCACATTAGAATGGGAGAAAACAAATTATATATATATATATAGTTAAATACAGAACAGATATCATTTTATGACATTAATTTGCACTTCCATTAACCGTTATTCAATTAATTTGTTACTTGTTTACATGCAGATTTTATAATAAAGTATTATTTCCTGTTATAATAAACTGTGCTTTTCTTATAGTATGGATAAAGAATGAGAGAGCAGTGTTTTTATACTGACCTTTTTTCACTGTACAAAACGTTATACACAGACTATGCAGATTTACATGTGATAAAGTTCTGGAACACGATGAATCAGGAATATCCTGTGTCCTTTTCTTCAACAGACAGTTTCTTTAAAAGTAAACCCTGCTTTTATGAACACTCTACTTCAAACAGCTCATATTGGGAATGGGTGCCCTGACCCTTCATATTATTGTTCATCTTCAACCTGGTTCTTGTCAGCTCTGGCAGGAACAGGCCTCTATATAATGCCTTTAGTTAGATAGATGTCTTGTGTCTATACCGATAAATTGAAGCCTGCAATGTTCTACTTTTTAAGTCCTCTCCTGGCTTGAAGTCCTCTCCTTGTGTTACAGCCAATAAGCAAATGCAGGGCTTTGATTTTTATTTTGTTTGGGTTTTTTTCTTTTCTTTTCTGGGAGCTGTATAATTTTCTAATCTACTCACAAGCCTGTAGGTACCTTCCAGTGGTTTCAAGAAGTTCAAAGCAGGCTGGCAAGGCTGTTTG
Organism: Phoebastria nigripes; assembly: GCA_035582835.1. Lineage (NCBI taxonomy): Eukaryota > Metazoa > Chordata > Aves > Procellariiformes > Diomedeidae > Phoebastria > Phoebastria nigripes. Next base: position 1,528,340 of record JAYKAV010001776.1, read on the forward strand.
AAAGAACTGTAGGCTTCAGTTGTGGTGTACGGTGGCCTTCAGTGCTGTTAAAAGTTTTCATGTTCATTTTACTGTGTTATAATTAATGTGTTTCCATGATTTTTCCCTATTTGCTATTCATTAAGTTAAAAAGCAATCATGTCTCAGTGAAAAACTTGGACTTACTACATTTGCTTTATAAATTCCTCTTCATGGGATACATTCTCTTTAAATTARTCCATAAACTCACTTCTCAAAAACAGTAAAACATATGCTCTTCTGTCTCTTTCTACTGTCCCTGCCTGAGTCCAGTTCTTTAGAGAGAYTGTTCCAGCTGCCTGGGAGCAATGTTTGTCCATGATTTTATAGGGACTGACCTTTCCCATACAGCAGGCAAATTGCATCAGCTCTTACACCTTACATTGAGCTTCCCTGAGCTCGAACAAACAACTCTCCATTGGGTTAGCCCAGTGCTTGGGCACTCATCAGGGAACAGGTAGTACTGGGGGAAATTGCATCTGATTTGCGTAGGTAATGCTCCATAGAATTAGTGTCTCCTGATGTGCTGCTGGTGGACCTAACTGGTTAGATGCACAGTTTAGCATATGTTGCTGGTAACAGGTCACATTTCTTATGAAGAGAGGTGTTTACTTTGTGTCCTGAGTGAAGTCTGAAGTCTAAAATATTTCTGAGGTGGTCTAGCGCATTGCTAGAGGTTCATTTAAACTGTGGAAAATCATTTGTATTTTGAAAGTATGTCATATAGGACATCGTGAGACAATAAACTGTGAATCACTCTAAAGACACTTGGGCTAATCTATAATGTATTCTATCAGTTAATATTGTACAGTAAAATCCTTATTCAAATCCTCATTATACTAATTTTTTCATTCATTTGTTTGTACAGGGATTAGCATAATTCAGCCACAGTTCATGAAAAGGGGGAGGGTTTGTTGTTATTCCAGCTCTGACGATAACCTACTCTAGACCAAGATCATATTCTATGCTATGGAAGTATTACTATGAATACTATTTTGCAGAGATTTTGTAGCTCCTGGAAGATTTTCTATCCAGAAAAAAATTAATTTCTTGGATGTCATTTAGTGGAATTTCCAAGCAGACTTTTTGGAAGTACAGGTGCAATACCAGCTCAAAGTCAGTAACAAGCACCTAACTGACAAATGCCTCTAAAAATCAACCTTCTTCAAAAGGTTATTTGTACCCTCAAGCATTTGAAAGTCATCTATAGTTTTTTGTAATTTGAGGTGTTTGATTGGTATGGATGCTCAGATTCTTGTCATTAATGGCATGAATCTATGTCATGTGAAAAATAGTGAGTCCCAGACAGCATTATTTTCTCTAATTATTACCAGAGTAGAACCGAGTGTAAGGGGTAACAGTGGTGTGAGTTTTCTTATTTTTTGCCAACGTACATCAGTTTTCATTTGGAGGGACAGTTCACACAGTCATTTAATCTTTACTGCCTTCACTGCTGCTGCCAGCTGAAGTTCCTATTACTGCTTATTGTGGTGGTAGATTTTGTGTTGGCACAAATCCATTTGGAACAGCTAGTTATTAACAGCTGCAGTGGAAGGACATTGCCTTTTATATGTGACACATATGTTAGGTAAACAAATCAAAGCCCCCTCTGCTTGCTATTGCTAAACTAGCTCCTGTAAATTCTTCACCATATGAAAAATGTGAAGAAAATCATTCCTCCATCTGCCAAAACCACAAAGCGTAAAGTCATGTCACATAAATATAGATGAAATGTTAACTGCTGGGGGAAGACTTAGCATCACCAAAAATGTAGTTTTACTCAGATGTATTTTCTCAAAATAGGACTAGAAAAAACAGGGCATGATCTACATAGTAACATTGCATAACATCACTGTTCTTTACTAAAAAGGAAAGTATAGTGAGTTGACAGTGATTAAGAATCCAGTGTATGATAAAAGATTGCTAAGACATAGTCTAAAAAAAGTGGGGTAATACGTACTTATATTATGCTGAAATTTGCTTTAGTACTCTTAATTTTATTCAGAGACAATGTACAGGTTTAATTGCATGTACATCACAGTGACCTCACTGAATCTGCAGTCGCAGTCAAAGGTGGTATCTGTGTATTCCAGGACCACCATTTAATTTATAATTTACCACATGATCTCTAGTATTATAATGGACAATTTGACTCCCTCTTTGCATAAAGGAACATCTGAACTCCAATACTATTGAAGTTATTAATTTCTAAAAATCGAAATAGTAAATTATGTCAACTGTCCTTGTGCCCTGTGACATGGATATTGAACAGAGAAGTAAAAGATAAAAAGAGAGAACAAATGCCCATTGCTTATCTGCAAATAAGATTTCTCTAACCCACTGTTCAGAATCCAAAGGGGAACAACATTGTTTAACTTAAAAATGTACTAAGCATTCTAGCACTAGAAGGTAGGAAGCAGGCTAAGAAATTTACTTCAACACCGAGTTCCTCACCAACAAACTAGTATTAATCATGTACCACAAAAATGTTCTGGCGACTGGGTAAAATGGGCAGTGTATGTTCTAAAGACTCTACTCTCTCTTGTTCTCTTTTTTTCCCCCCTTTTTTTTGCCTATTTATAAATGTGCTGTTTGAATGAATCACTGGAAACCAATTAGAAGCCTACAGATTTTTTTCTAATTCTTCCTATATTTATCAGAGGAGCTGAGGAAAATATTAATCTGAACTAAAATTTAGAGATTCAGAGACTGAGATAAATAGAATACATTTGAAAATATTAATTTTTTCACCCTCCTAAAAAAGCTTCTCTAAGGTCCGAAACAGGGGCTAGAGAAAGGACAGGATTTGGAGAGCAAGTGCTCCTGCTCAGAATAGTCTAGTCAGACCCATAAAATCTCCTCAGCTTGTTTCTGGCAGTAAGTCCCACTTTCATCAGCCTCATTACACCAGCATAAATAATTACACTACTGTTAGGCTTGCAGTCCCACTGAAAGTTGTGACCCTTACTTTGGGAATGACAGTTTTCAGTTCAGTAGATGCCTTAGCAGAAGAACAGTAATTTTTGTCACGTCTAAATTGGATTATTGTAATGCATTATGCTTAACAAAGAGCTTTCAGGAGCTCCAGGTAGTAGGAAATATAGCCACGTTAATTAAGTTGGCTAGGTCAAAATGAGCACGTAACTTCTGTGCTCAGGCCTAGGTTCCCATATGTTTTTAGGTGGAGTGATGATCTAGAAAAGCTGTAAATAGCATTGGACATGACTAATGTTGGAAATGCTTCACTTTGTTGCACGTTTCTTGGCTGGCTACAAAACTTGTTGAACTCACTATAAAGTCAGCATTGCTTGATTTTGGACTGCTCAACAAGAACAATCTTTGCATTACTAATTGCAGGTATTCAGGTRTCTTATTACAGGTATTCAGGCCACAAGTTTAGTGCATTTGACACTGCAATGGTAACTGCAAGAGATCACACCCTATTTATTACTCTTGCAGATCAAGGATGCAAAAAGCATAAAGCAACAGAAATACATCTTAACTGAACTAGAACATACGGTGAATTTTAAAACCGTGCCAACTTGCATCAGCTCCACTTCATTACAGGCCTGCCATTGGCATTTATTGAGGAGTGTTCACCAACCTTCTTCAATGAAAAGAATAACGCAACTCTCTTTGGGTATCAGCCAGGTGCTGAACAACTTTCTCACAGATTTTTCAGCTATGGGTATCTCAGTTGTAGGGCTTCTTTGTCACACGCTTTTCATGTCAACTTCAATTTTATCTTTCCAACCTCCATTGTTACACATTGTCACCCTTGCAGCAGCAGTGGCTCAGCAGTTCAGTGGGAATGGGAAAGTGGCACTCCTCTGCTGCTGCATGACTGACTGAAAAACATTAGCTGTCAACAGTTGTAACATGAACCTGGTCCCCCAGCTCATTGCTTTACGTAATATAGTCTAGATAAAAATGTCAGATTTTGCTGCACATAAGTCCCTGATTATGACAGCATAGCAAATTAAATTACTCTCTCCTTGAATGTCAGGGGTACTGTTGCATTTGCAAGGCAAAAGAGAATGGAAGATTTTTAGCTAATCTGTGCATGGAGAAAAAAGAAAAAACTTATGCAATCTGACAGCCACCTCTCATTTTTACCCTATAGTCATTTTTTCAATGGAAATCTTTTCGGCTATGGAGTATTGTTGCATACGCTCTTCTGCCCTCTGACTATTCATAGAGTTCTTGGATCTCTATCCTTCCTACCCAGTCCCATATGGAAAATCTTCTTAGAAGTCTGACACATGAGATCTCAAGGAAAACAAGTTAGGTGAAAGATACGAGCAATGGAAAAGTTTCCATGATTTTGAAAAACACTAATGAAAACATTTTATTCAACAAATTAACATTTCTATGCAGGGTTTACAACTCACAGTCCACAGCACTGGTAGTCCATTAAATTCAAAAAGGAAAAACTGGTTAGAGAAACAAAGAAAACACAGAACTCATTAGTCTTTATCAATAATAAGTATTTTCTGTGTTTATCTTGATACTCTGCAGCAGATCTAAAGTCACTCTCTGTAATAAACTGCAAAGAAGTATAGAAAACAGAAACTACAAACATAGGCTGTTTTCACTCTACTTTTTTGTTGTTACCAATAATAAGCTTCCACTTGTGCAAGTAAAGACACTCAATTCATATGTATAAGTACACAGTGAATGCATCTATATGTGGCCATTACCTGCAGAACTGTTTTTCTCTTACGTAGTAATTCAAAAGACAATACTAAAAATCTAAGTTATAGCATAGAAGTGAAATAAGCACAAAAATAAAGCAGTAGACAGCACTGAGTAAGCAAATAATGCCTCCCGCAGATCTGTCTCTTACTCACCGTTTATTTTTTAAGACACTGGAGAGCTAAAGTATCCATGCATGTCTGCACAACATTTATTCAAAAGCTGAGCCATTAAAGTATCAGAGCAAAACTCTGAATGGCCAAGTCCTCAAGAACAAAAATTTAGGATGCAAATATGCACCAATGTACCTGCTACCTTCCCAGAGATTTCATTAGCAGAATGTCCAACTCTTTTTAGAACGTTTTCAAGGGTTCTAGAAAACAGCACGTTATATTCTAAAAACATATTCAAAACCAAAAAAGTGTTAAGAGCTTTTTAGTGAACAATTTTATACCCAGCCTTCAGAAAATGTGTTGTAAATTAAATTCTTAGTTAAATTCTACAGATCCTGATTACTTGGTTAGTAATTGGTTCATTTTTAATTACAAGGTAAATAATTAACTAACATGTCTTTATTATTGCACTCCCAAAGTAATGTTCTGTCCTTCAAGAGTAAGATGGATTAAGGAGCATTTTCATTTTAACCAAAGAAATTGGGAGCTGGTTGACTTTCTCTCTCTTTTCTGCTGGCTTGGACCGTGACCCCTTTCAACTCGCACTGCTCTCACCTGTCCTTCCCATCAACGTGAATAAGGAGGTCTCCAGCCTTTGAAGTGAGCCCTGCAGTCATGAGCGTTTTGCCTGCCTTTCTGCTTTTACATTTCTTTTTGAATGACTGTGCTTAAATATCTGCTAATACAGCATTCATTTGGGGAGTGTGATGTAGACCAGATGTCAAACCCAAAAGAACAAACCACAGACAAATTCTGACAGGAGTTTGGATGTTGTGAATATTGTAAAGGCAAATTAGTATTCTGGGTGGTAACTTCAGGTCTTTCTTGGCTGAACAAAGATTTTTAAGATTCTCCTCATTAATAAATGTCAGTGTTTTGTAGGCTTGTTTTTAAGAGTTTTTTAAGCATTCAGGCACTCTAAACTCCAGTTTTATGCTGGATGGGGTATGTTTGGTGGCAAGTATCAAAGATAAAATTATGTCTATAAAATCACATTTGTTTTACGTTGAGTCTTCTAGGATTTTTTACTTTGGGTATCATAGGAAGACTGACTCTATGTTGGCACCCACAGAAGTCATATAAAAGACTGAGCAAAAAGGAAAGCATTGAAATGAAATCTATATGCAACTTGGTATTTCCATTCAAGGGAAGAGCTGGAGTGTTTATAAAGCAAACCACCTCTGACTTCACTGCTGAAATTGCAGATGGGGGATGGAGTGGATAAACAGGCCAGAGAAGACCTGTAGGTCCAGATGCAGCATACACTTTTTGATCACCCCCTGCTACCAACTGTTCCCTTCCCAAACTCTACAGCCAAATGCAGGGGTTCTCAGGCTGAAGCAGAGAAAGGGGGGGCAATCAGAGGAGGAATAAAAACATTACTTGTACTAACTTCTTGTCTCTAAGCTGCTTCAAGAAGAAACTGCAGCACAGGGATTGCTGACTTCAGCAAGGAGCTGTGCCTGAGGAAGACCGAGTGCAAGTCTCTAAGCTGCTCAAGCAGGAGTTTGTTCTTCCATGCTGTACTTGTTGGGAAACTTCCTGCATCTCAAAGCATCACCTTCAGCCTTCCTCCTCTCCCCCGCCTCACCCCGCCCCCAAAGAAAGGGCTATTTTTAATTCACTGATTGTAAAGCTTTCTTTCCCAACAGCAGGATAGAGGTTTAATTAAAACTCCACCTGGTACTAACATAATCCAGCAAAATCCCATCCATTTCAGGGAGTAAATCCTTGCCAACGTTGGTTAACCAAAGCAATACAGTTTAGGCAGTTTTCTGTACTCTTCCTTGAATTTAACTGTATTTCTGTGAGAAAAGCTGCCAAAACCATTCAAATTTCTAAAACATTTTATATGACATTGAAAATGGCTTATTAAGGTCACTTGGTGAATAATGGATGAAGAACACTAACTGCATTTTAAAATCTGTGTATTGCTTATCCTTTGTAATTTCCACAAGGATGAACAGAAAAAAAACCCCAGCTGAAATTCCTAATACTCCTTACTTCCATCCCTATCTGTACAGCAGAGAAGGCACAGCACCTTCATTGCTAAACGTACACCCAGCTTTATAATACCTTATTCAACTGAGTACTATTTATGCAAATAATGTTATTAAGATCACAGGACAAATCCTGCTCTTTTCTGGAGAGTCAGCAGATTTAGGCCCTGTTTTTGGAAACACTAACACATGCTTAATGTCAGCAGGGTACACTGAATGTGTAAAATTGAATGAATATTTAAAAGGCTGTTGGTTTGGAATTGTGTTCTTGCTATACTATGGGGAAAACAAAAATAGAATTTGGCATTGTGAGAGTGTCTACGTGATCTCATGAAAATGTATGGTATGTTTGCAGGATCAGGACTACGTTTTGAAAACAAAATAACTGCAGGGCAATTTCTGTGAGACACAATCACACTGTGGCAAAAACATGAACAAGCACAGGATAGTTCTCCAAACTAATCAAAACCAAAGCCAAACAATTCCTCCACTGACGATTTATTTTACTTAATTTCAGGAGCCATAAAAATAAGACTGATCAGGTATCCACTACTAGAACAAGAAARAGGGATTACATTAATCACTAATAAATTCAACCCTGTTTTGGAATGTTCTCAGCACTTAGAGTTCACCAGTTAAGAAATCATTAAAATAATAAACTTAATGTCACATAGACATAGAACTTTCAACAGAGCAGAATAGAGCTAAGAATTAGTTTTCCAGAGAAAGGGATATAATTCTAACACATCATTCTAATTCTAAATTCTGCAAATTTATCAAAGGGATAGCTGAAATTTTGCTTAACATTCTACCCATTCTACCTTTTGGAGAGGAATGATTATGTTGGAATCTCACTTCTATTAGGAATTAAGGATCTAGCTATGGAGGTACAGGGAAAAGTTGAAAATGTAAACTAGATGGAACCCAAAGGCTCAAATAAAAGATATTTCTTAAATTTCATATAATTTCGAATCCTGGCTTGTGAATTTGTGATAAAAAATTTAAGACTGGAAGTATCATGGATCTCTGTCATCTGTGGAAAGCATCCATTTGCAAGTTAGAGAACCAGTATGAACTTGCTTCTGACCCTTATCTTCTTCTGAGTTACAGCAGAACAAATAAAAAAATAATTGCACTGATTTTGGGAGAGCGCTGGATTTAGGTGGTTTTTTTCTTTTTTTTAAGCAGTTCTCTCTTTATTTCCTCTTCAATAAGAATATTTTATGAAATGAACCATTAATTTCATATCCATCTACTGGCTCTTACCTGGAGAAACAACAACTCGTTTTAGACCTAAGTTTAACTGTGTGACATTTTTTATATTCTCATTGAAAGTATGATTATTTTATTTTAAAAAAGAAAAGATTCTATAAATTTGCAGCACAGCACACTCTTACCCTATGTGAAGCTTTGCCTACAGTAATTAGCTTTCTTTTTTTTTCTTTTTTTTTTTTTTTTTTAATTTTTTTTTCCTTCTTAGACATTGAATTCTTAAAAAGCTGAATAGATAGACTTATGTTGTAATGTAATCCCACCTTATCTGGAGCTTCTTTGTCTTCTCTATGTCCACATATGCTTTTTCTTCTTTTGCTGAAACATCAGGTACCATTCCTATACCTTTGCAATACAGGAGAAGAGACCCAAGTACAACTCAGGAATTTTTAAGCCCCAAAAGCAAGCCATCCTAAAATGCCTGCTACTTGGATGGTTGGAGCACTGAGCTTAAAGGTGAATGTTATGTTTTTTCACTTGTCTTTYGTAATTCAGACCCATTCCAATTTAGTTGAACAAGTGTATCTTGGGATATGGATGGATCTGGATCCAGTTGCTCTAGCTTCCAGAATCATTGCTTGATGAGATTTCACTCCCCCTCCACTTCCCTAATGAAAGCAGAGAGTACTTTGGGGGTTTGTCCTGAGGCTGGGAATAAGAAAAAAATTTAATGCCTCCAAGCAACATATGGTAGGAAAATGGTTTCCTGCCCAGCCCTGCTGGCAAAGACAACGGGTTAAATGCTAATCCTGATGAAGCCACTAAGTTTTCCCTTAGACCTGACTGTAGCCAAGAGCTGTATCTCCTCTGTCATTAAAGATGTAGTAACTTGAAAAAGCACAAAAAGGAAAATTAGTTCTATTTTTAAGTGGATTTTGTATAAATTAGCAAACTATGCCCAGAAAGAATTCAAAATCTGTACCTCACGTTATGTGTTTTGCACAAGAATGTTTTGACAGATGGATGCATTCAGACAGAGAAATTAAGAAAATGAACCCAGTAAAGGTTTCCTGATTATTTTTGTTTCCAACATCTTGACTATTCGAATGACTAAATGCAAAACTATGTTTCTATGTCTGGGAGGCAATTAACAACAACAAAACTGCAGAAAAGTCTTTCATTTTATTTGATTAAAAATAGAGCGGAGGTCAGAGTCCTACAAAGGCATATGCTCCTGCCACACTTTATGCTGCAGAAGAGCTTTATTGAGTTCAAAGGAACAACTTAAATCAAAGAAATTAAACATCTGCTGGGGGATTTGGAGAACTGACCTTCCCCAGCTCACCCTCCACACCACCTCTTTGCCAGCGAGTGCATGTCCTGCACCCCAGCCACCTGGCTGACCTAGCTCAAGCCACCAGGGAAGGTAGGGCTAAGATAAGACCTGGATACTCCTCACATGAGGGCTACCATCCATATTTGAGAACAACATTTTAAAGATCCACAGCAGAATTTATCAAAGCTCTTCTATCACAGCTTTCAACAATTAGAGCCCTTCTGTACAAGCTGATGTGTATTAAAGAATGAATCAGTTAGAACTAAAACTGATAGACTGCTTTAATAAAGGCAACTTTAATATTGCTCCTTCCCCGATATGCTGACATTTAGACATGTGCTTGATGCTACTTGAATAAAATTCAAAGTAACATGTGCATATGTATTTGCAGAGCTACTGCTCTAATGACTGTGATACCAGGACATCCATTGCAGTATTACTCTTCTTTTTGTGTAAACCAGTATTTTTTCCTCAGAATAATTTATTTAAAAGACATCAGGATAATACTGATAGATTAAAATAGTGTCTAGTACTTACATGAAAACAGGAGAAATCAAAAACATTCATCCACTGTTGGATTTTGTTGCTTTATATCATAGGAATGGTCAATTAAATTTAGTCAATTGTTTTAATTTAGTTTATACCAGGGAAGCAATTAAGCCAATTTTTGCCACTGAGCCAGACAGCAGGCATAGCTGGCTTTAAAAATTATTTTTCCACATATTGTTCTTTCACCATTCACCTTTCAGTAAACATAAGCATTTCCATACAGCTCTAATAATTATCTTTATATTTTCAAAAAATAGTATTTATAATAATTCTTCTTCTTTAATGTTCTGTTTTGATAAAATTGCTACTTCCAATTTTCTAGTATAAATGAACTTCTATTTCACCCTGAAATCCTTTTACCTTTCATAGGGATATTTAAATATCAGACATCAGTTATCTAGCTTGTGCCTACAGAATTATCATCAGTCTAGTTTATGGCTGAAATGTTACAATGACTATTCACTACAGCACCAACGACATTAGTGAGCTCATTCTCCTATTTAATGAATATGTGTTAGCTGAGATTCGTTATAAATGTCTACCCCTTTCAGATATCTCTGTTTAAGACTACTGAAAGCTTGGCTGTTTTAAAACATGAATGTGGCTTTTTTAGTTAAAACTCTGAGTCTTAAAAAGAAACAACATTTTATTTGAAACCATAAATAAAAAAAAATAATCAGAAACCATGGTAGGTTAGAGTTAGGCCTTTTAGAAAGAAGTCAGTGTTTTCTTCCTTTACTCTTTCTTTTGACTTAAGGGTCCAAGAGTAAATTTATGTGAGCGTACTTAGCACTTGAGATGTGTCAAGCTTGTACGAGGCAATATTTTCCTGAAATAAATTAGCCTAGCACAGTAGGATACTTATTACCAGCTGAGAAAAAACAGTATATGGTAGTATTATGTGATGTTACAGGCAGTTTTATATACTCTAAGTGGTATTCTGTAATACAATCTATAGGTATACCTCTAACCTACAAAACAGGTCACCTGCAAAAGTTGTCCCTTTTGAATCCTATTATATACAGAAGATTTGAAAATAATATCTGCTTTTTTTTTCAGGACTATCAGGAATGATCAGTCTTCCTTTAAATTCTTCTACTACATGACTTCTGATAAGGCTGAAAGAAGTCTTTACTGGTACTAAGGGAATAAGAATGAATCCTCCCTATTTCTTGTTTAGGTGTTGTATATTCCCAGTTAATTTATTATTTTGTATGGGTAATTACATGTATTTTAATAACATTTTAACATATTAATTGTATCTTAATCCGTTAACATGTTTTGAAGAATTTTTTTTTTTTTAGTTATTTTAAGCAAATCAGAAGATTAAAATCGGGTAAGAAAGTTTTCTAGCTAAGATGTGTTATTTTTTTCATTGCATTTCAGGATGTCTAAAATAAAATTTACTGTCYGGCTACTGATCATTTCCTTTTCCATGCCTGAAAATACAAGCAGATTGCTTCTATTAATAACTTTTCTGTGGCACATATGTTAGGACTCCATAGACTATATATTGTAGGGCTCCAGATGCAGCGTAAAGTCAAACAATAGAAGACCCTGTTAAGAGAAATAGCAGAATATTGTAGTAGATATGGTCTCTGGTCACTGACAAAGACTAAACCAGCATTAAATTTCCAAATATTTATACCATTAGCATTAAAATAAGGAAATAAGCTTTCAGTTTTAAGTACAAATTTATGATCCCAGCTACTCTCCATTCTAAATATGGAATGTCCCTTCCAATAAAAAAAAAAAAAAAAAAAAAAATCTGTTACTGGGCATAGAAATATTTAAGTTAACATCATTTCTTGGATATGACCTCAGTTCACAATGTTGAAACATCCAGTTAAGCTCAGTTTTTAAAGGCATGCTTGACTTCGAGTATATGAGCCATCATCCTCCTATGAGTAGTTGCCTTATTCATGTGCTTAAAACTGGTTGTCTACTTAAGAAAGCGGGTGAATCATGGCCTAAATCAAGAGGTATTCTATGTAATTGAACTTACACTGCTGTGAAATCAGAATGAAATATAGAGGGCCCCATTCTTTACTTCCATTTTAAATTTTTATGCAAAGTGAGTCTCAAGAAGCATGGAGTCCAGAGGACTCAAATGAGGTGTCTGCTGCATGTAGATAAACAAGGTGCAGTGCAAAGGAGGCCTGGGTGTATTATACATCATCTTGAGGCAACCTTTGTAGAAAATCCTATTTGTGCAGGTTACCTAGCTCTCTACTCACCCCATTTCCAGCCATATTAGCAAATGGCAAAGCTGCAGCTTCTCAGTATTGCCACGCAATGCTGACTGATCCATGCAAATGACACTGGGTATGGCTGGGTAAACAGCACGGGCAAGCTTAATTGAGCTTCTCTGAACAAGCTAAGGTCTCAGCAAGGACCAGTTGAATCCAAATATTCAGAAATCTCAGGTGAACAGACAGACACAGATTCACAATAATATATCATAATGGAATATTTGGGTTGTAACATTGTGATATGACTCTTAAGAATAACAGTGGACCAAAAAAGTCCTTTGTACCATAGACACTCTTCCTGGATCATAAAAAGTTTGATTTGATTTTGTCCCTAAAGCACACTATGAACCCGCTCCAGRAGTTTGCACCATGAACAGAAATCTGACTATGATTCTGGAAGAGCTAAGCCCCGTAACCTTATAATACATCCATCCACAGTCAGCTTATTATTGCATTTGTTCCATAATTAGATATAAAAGGGTGTAGGCTGACAAAGACAATGACCCGGTAAAGTAGAAAAGTATGAAAACAAGGTGATAACACTGTAGGAGGTTAATTATGAAGACTTATAAAGGTTCAGATAAATCTCTTGCACATACAGCTGCACACTGACAGAACATTGAACCATAAACATTCTCCCCATTTTGTAGGAGTGAGTTTGTGCTTTGTCACTTTGTCTCATTCAGATACCACACTTTCTAATAGAGGAATATTTATTACAAAAAATGTCACTGGCATTTCTTGTGATACTGATGTCTAGGTAGTGACATCAGTACCAAAGAAGCAGAGCTTCCATTTCTTTGCTCTTCAGACCTTCTGGATACTACAGAAAGACTTAGACTATTGTGAGGTCTTTTCACTCTTATGAAGAGTGAAAGAGCAGCCCGTAATTATTCATGTTCTTTTTCCCTTTCCATGGTGATTCACAATACAGCAAATATACATACATATATACATACCTAAAATTTTTCCTTCTGAACAGTGAATMATCAGTACTGTTTTGAACAGACTAATTTTTCATTGGACTGGCATCATACAAAAAGGTACAATGTAGAGTGTCATTCAAGATTTGGTGAAACCCACGTTTCTCTGCATTAGGAGGAGCAGTAATGGCCTATGTTTTTCTCTCACTAGTTACTATGCACAGAATTATTAACTCCAGCTATCGAGTAAATAAAAGGAGGTAACTTTTAATTACAATTTATGTGGGATGTCCTATCTTCTCTGTGGGTCCTCTTAATATAAAGCATATATAGGGACCACGTCTTTGAGAAATATATTTTATATTGGTACACTACTATACCAGAACCAAAAAGTAATGTTAGGCATATCAAGGAGTCCTGATGACATTMTATTACTCAATGGGCTAAGATATATTTGTGACATCATTCAGAGTTTTCCTCTATGCTTTTTGCCTAAGATGTAATCTGTGGAAAACATCAATAATCAAATCATGGAAATGTGACACCTATCAGTCTATCAGTTCAAGTGTTTTCTGCTTCACCATGTCGTCTGATGGTCAGTGATGTTACAAACAAATATTTTCTGCAGGGATGGGGATAAGATTAATTTCTTCCACATGACCTTTATAAGTGCAGTTAGCCTGTCACCTGAGCAGCCACCGGTGTAATATGCCTGTCTGTTTAATTACCCTGAGATTTTATTTAGACCTGAGTCAAGGTTGATGGTGGTTATTCAGATGGGCATGAACCATAAACTTACCTTGAGGCAAAATTTTTCAAAAGTGCAGGGGTATCTATTGTTCAAGTTTTAGTCTGACCATCTTTAAACTATAGTAACTTTCTAGTTTGAGTTTATTAAAGAACAAGAAGCTTCACTGTACATGGTTCCTGTACCAAGTACTGAGGTCAGCTGAGTAGCTCAGACCATATGCAGAATTAGAGGTTGGTTCAGAACTCATTCCTTAGCATTACAAGCAACTCCAGATTAGGGAGATGAGTTCAGATAATTGTGATTAGAAACCTGACACAAAGACGTTCTGAATTCCAGAGGATTCGGTGGAAGTTGTCAATGTTCAGCACTATTCAAGATTAAATCCTCTACGTTAGTTAAAGCTTATCCTATCTGCTGCTAGAGACAGTCTCAACATTTCCTTGAAGTATAGCCAGGTTTCCAGCCATTGATGTCACATATAAAGGGAAGATTAAACACAGAATGGTACATTTAAGTTGTTAACCTATGCAAACATTTTTGCTGTGCATTTCACTGAAGTAGAGAACTTAGAGGAATGTACTTAAGGACACTGTACAAATAAACAAACAATTGTTCTTATTAGAAAGAGGAGAAAGGAGGACTAACGTCTGCTCTAATGCATAGTGATCAACTTCAGAATAACAGGACTAACTTTCAGGGAGTCATGCCACTGAATGAGACTGGTATTGGTTCCATTGCTGTAAAGGGAAGATGTCATCCCAGTATTGTCAGAAAACATTTTTTAATTATTTGTATTTGGTTTTGTCTGAATTAAGAAGTTAATTTATCTTTCAGGTTTTTATGTTGTTGTCAACAATATATCTCATTAGCAGAAAAGAATATGTAGAGGTACCTGAAAAGTATGGTGGCTCATTCCCACTGTATTCCTTACGCTACCATAAAAACCCACTCAGGACTTCACAGGTATTATTCTCCCCTCATTTTYGCTGTTTAGTAGCCCCACCAAAGTCAATGAAATGACACCATTGTAAAACAGTCATGAGCCAAACAGACTAACCTGGCTCACCTGCACTACCGTAGCCTGGTGCTGCTTACAAGAAACCTTTGCAGCATATAAAAAAATCACTTTTAGTCTTAGCTTGCTATGTACTTTTTAATTCCTTTTGCTCTTCCAGGCCCCTATTGCTGGTATCCAGGAAATACAAGAAAAAGCCACTAGTGTCAGATAAAAATATATTGATTTTAATATATCTGTCTTCAGCAGCCTCCTTTTTGCCTTATATCCAGATAAACTTTTATACTGATAGCATTTTTGAAGCAGACCAAGACTAGGAGTTCAGTGTGAAAAATGGACTAGAAAAGCTTTGTCTGGTCTTTATTTACTTAAAACAATTATCTCAATACTTAAAAGAAGTATTTGGAAAGCATTTTTGCTCCCAGAAAAATGTCAACAGAAACACATAAGCATTTAAAAAAAAAACCATTTCATAGAATAATTTCAGAAAAACTCCTGAAAATTTGGACTTGAAAACGTTGCTGTGGTAACTCCAAAGAGTCATAGTTCATACTCTATTCTACTGCATGAGCTGGGGTCCCTAACAGAGCAATATGCATCCATAAAGAACCAAAGCGTTCCTGCTTCTTACATGTCTTAAGAGTTCCTGATCGTTGTGCATCAAAAAAAGTAGGATAATAGGGAGGTTAGTTCACAGAGGAGAGGAGAGCTAACAGAGACCCAGAAAATATTTCCTAGAAGGCTCTGAGGGTCTCCAAATACCTTCTTTAGTACTTAAAGCCATAATTTTCCAGTTTTCAGTCAGCATCTTCATTTTAAATGAAGAATTAGACACACCTAGCCTACCTTTAGTTCTACAATTACTATGCTATATAAACTTTGCACAATAAATGATGAAAACCAAACACAATATCCTAAATTTATAAGTATAAATACTGTTGACTGGAGCCACTCAGTTAAAATACATATTGAAAACAATTTATACTGTGTACTTCTCTGTATCTTGGGATCTTATAAGGCACAGAGATATTTCGGAGAAGGCATCATAATTATTCAAGAAAACAAAATCAAAGTCCTTTTAACATAAATATTATGCTCCTGCTCAATCTCATCATGGAGCCTGCAACTGAAACAAAACAAATGTCATTGCAACTGAAACAAAACAAATGTCATTGATACTAAGTTTGCCTTTTAATTCCTAACAAGCGGTTTGACTTCAGTAACTGCCCTCTGCTAGAATAACAAATGGTCATTCTCCTTTCCAGTCATAAGCACCATCTGCCATTTAATAGGTGCTTCAGTGACTCATTAGTCTGTACTTAAATTGACTTTGAACAGAACACTGCCATTTTATTGCTGCTGTGCTTTGCACCACCAGCTAGGACCCTTAAAGTCAATGCTGATAACATCAATATCTTTGAAAACAGTTTCCAGGCTTGTGCAACTGGTGCTGGAACTTTATTTTCAGTCTTAGTATTGTTTTCTTCACCTGGCACTTTCTGAATTCATGAGCACACAACATGGTCCAAATACAACTGTACTATTTTTCATAGAGTAAAATTACAGCACATATTTTCAAAGGGGATTTAAAAATGTTTTGCACGTGCTAAAAGTGTGTTTGGAGTGCACAACTGCCCAACTGTGTGTGCAGAGGCAAGTTTTGTGCACTGAAATAGATATTAAATGAATGTGAAAAAGTATTTATAGACATATTTTTTATATTGTTTGAAAAGCTACTCAGAAAATATTACTGGAACCTCTTTAAGTAACAAATTAAATTGCATTTTGATGCCAATTTACCTTCTCCTTAAAATTACTTCCAGATGCATCTATTTCTGTAAATATTCTAGCTATCGCCTACAGACTAAGTCCTTAAAGTCATATTGCTAAAAAAACCTCAGCAGTTCTTATTACAACCAATGTACACTTTGCCCAAATCTATCAAAAATGGGTATTTACACAATCCTTTTCTTTTGTATTTGTAGTGTGCTTGCTCGTTATGTCAGATCTTAAGCATTGTGCTTGGAGATCGCTGAATAGAAAAACTAAGTAGCCTTGATCTTATAGGGACTACTTGACCAGCTGTTGATATGTGAATGTCCAAATAGAAAATAATTAGCAAATAATACTAATTAAAGAAATGAAGATAAAATAATTATTAATTGAAAACTAAGCCCACATTATCAGCTAATATCACCCTACCAAATAAGAATTTGCAAATTAAAGAACATGGATTACTCTTATATCTTCTTATCTTACACCTTCTATCCTCCCAAGTACAGTAAATGCCCCCACATGCTGGCTAATAAGAGCTACAAACTCTGAGAGAAAACCATGGGGGCTTACCTATCTCACAGTGGCAACTTCATAGATACCTCTTTTATTTCCTGAACCCGTTTCATGACAGAATSGCATCTTATAGCCTATTCCACAAGTAGACTACACTTCTGTGGGTACTTATCCTGAGTCACCTGTCTTCCCTGACACTAATTCAGGCCACACTTAGCAACAAAATCACTTTCATCCCCAGGGAGTTTCAATATGAGGCGAGGCCAATAAAAAAATCTATAGCTGAAGTATTTGGCTATAATCAGAAGTATGCACTGCAACCTCCAAATTAGGAGATGTTTCTCTGAAGACAGAAAATGTGCATGGATCTGGTTACATTAATGTGTACCGGTGACAAGCTGAGATGAAGGGATAGACTCAAACGTCCAAAAAGCCCAATACTGCTCCAGTGGCAATACTAATAAAGCAATATCCAAGCACTGGATCTCTTCATATTGTTTCTTTCTGGACAACATGTAAGCAAATTGCACTGTGGCCATGCTAAGATAACTAAAAAGATGCAAGAAGTTCATCACCTCCTTGTTACCTGTAGGCAAAGGAAGCTGTAACTCCATACTTCTGTCCCTGAGAAATTACTAGCAGCAATGGTAGGACCTGGAGATTTCAATAGGAGCCTGTCTTTTGTCTCCCCATTACCTTTTTCCATGGGGGATATGAGGGACAAAAATTCAAATAGGAGAGACAGAGGAAGCTTATCTCCACACCTCAGTTTATTTCTTTCCCCCGTATTTTAAATATTTTAAATTTTTAATAGATTTTAAATCTAAACATCATATGCCCTTTAGTAGTAGCAACTAATAGAGGTTTTCCTACAGCTCTAGTAACATCATGTGTATTATAAAACATGTTTTAAAAATTGGCATTTGGAAAAGCTTAAGGTGATCATCCAGAATTGAATTCCATGACTGTAACCGCAGCAGTAGAAGATGAAAAAAGGCAATATACCAGTGTTGGCTGAAGGTGTCTTCTCTGCAGTTCTTTGCAAACATAGCAAGGTAACATCAACCTTCCCAGCTCCTTTCTAAAAAGGCATGTTCCTTTGTCTCCTCCTATATTCAAAGCCAAAGGCTTCACAGATGCCAAGTGCTAATCTTTAAATTTAGTCAAACATTTCATTAAAATAATCCAATTTATATAAATTATATAATGTTTATACTAAAAAGTTCAGAAATTATTTGCTCTCCCAGAGAGAAGACTAGAACTGAATATCAAAAGAACAAGTATAAAATGCCTTCCCTCTGCAAAGATAATCACAACCATCCATGTGGGAAGGAGAAATACCATGCCTTACTCTTTGGGATTAGGGCATTCTTTTAATTTGCCATTTGGCATTATGAACACAGTAAACAAAGAGAGAAAATATAGAAACCATGTGACTGCTTGTTCCATAGCCTTTTGCACACTGCTGCTGTAGACTTGCTTTCAGTACAAAGCTGCCTGCTCATTGATGCTCAGTAAGAAATGTCAGGGAAGAGATAAGCAGGCTAAAAGGGGACTATTTTAAAAACATGGACTGTTCTATCATTAGTTCTATAGATAAACTTCCCAACATATTTTTGAACAGCAAATGTTATTGCTTAACCAAACATAAAGTCAGAAGGAGACTGTATTTTAATATGGATGTAGGGGTGACTTCAGGACCTTCATATGGGGTGAGATAGTTTAACCTTGTTAGGCTGTTGTTTTAAGCTGCTAGTGTACTTAAGTCTTTATGTTAAATGATTCTGCTTGTCAGAAAAAATAGGAAAAATATAAGTGTAAATCTTCAGGACTTAAGTCAGAAATAGAAAGAAAATTGCCTATCTTCAGGTGAGCATTAAGATGTCATGGAATGGTAAATAAGGGCCAAATTCTTGATAATTCTCAGTCTTGCAATAGAAGGAATTCATAGAATCATAGAATGGTTTGAGTTGCAAGGGGCCTTTAAAGGTCATCTAGTCCAATCCCCCTGCCATGGGCAGGGACATCTTCAACTAGATCAGGCTGCTCAGAGCCTCGCCCAACCTGACCTTGAATGTTTCCAGAGATGGGGCATCTACCACCTCTCTGGGCAACCTGTGCCAGTGTTTCACCACCCTCAGCATAAAAAATTTCTTCCTTATATCTAGTCTAAATCTACCCTCTTTTAGTTTAAAGCCATTCCCCCTTGTYCTRYCRCAACAGGCCCTGCYAAAAAGTCTGTCCCCATCTTTCTTATAAGCCCCCTTTAAGTATGGGAAGGCTGCAGTAAGGTCTCCCTAAAGCCTTCCCTTCTCCAGGCTGAACAACCCCAACTCTCTCAGCCTTTCTTCATAGGAGAGGCGTTCCATCCCCCTGATCATTTTCGTGGCCCTCCTTCTGGACCCGCTCCAACAGGTCTATGTCTTTCTTGTGCTGAGGGCTCCAGAGCTGGACGCAGTACTCCAGGTGGGGTCTCACCAGAGCAGAGCAGAGCAGAGGGACAGAATCACCTCCCTCGACCTGCTGGCCACGCTTCTTTTGATGCAGCCCAGGGTACGGTTGGCCTTCTGGGCTGTGAGCGCACATTGTTGGCTCATGTCCAGYTTTTCATCCAGCAGTACCCCCAAGTCCTTCTCTGTAGGGCTGCTCTCAATCCCTTCATTCCCCAGCCTGTATTGATACCGGAGGTTGCCCCCACCCAGCTGCAGGACCTTGCCCTTGGTTCACATGGRCCCGCTTCTTGAGCTTGTCCATTGTTCTGAAATACCTTGTAACCGGGACTTGTGGTATCTGATGAAGCAGTTTTYGGCACACGAGCTCTAACGCTTCGAACAGTAAGCAAAGGGCATGTCACTCATCTTTTGGAAACATTCTGGAAAGTTAAACTGAAGGGATTTGCCCAGCTTCCCAGCAAAAGGGTGTATTAAATTAGCTCTGTATCTGCTTGTGGTCTACTAATGTCAAAAAGGAGCAAAATCAGGTGCATGATATTTTACGTGTCAACAGGGTTTACAATGCAGAAGAATGTGTGTGGACCACAAAGGAAAAGAAGTGGTTTTAGACCACCTTAGGTAACATACTATGGACATCGTCAAAGACTGAAGTGGTGACAGACAAGATAATACGCTATTTTCTTGAGGTGATCCTGTAAAGGCACACTCAATCTATAGATCATCTTTACCTGCAAACATATATTAAAATGTTCTTTTTTCACAATATACTTTTAAAGCATGTTAGTTAACATATTTTTAGAAGTCCTCTTAAGTCATATCTAAACGCATCCCAAAGGGATTTAATTTAGACTGCGATTAATTTTCCTCTCCCCTACACAGCAAGTACAAATGGTATAAAAAGCTCCTACATGAAACAGGAAGTATTTTAAAGCCAGCACAGATGTCAGGCAGTCATGATGCGAGGCAAAAATCAGCAGAGAATATGACCTATTTGGTACTATATTCCTCACATTGTTATAAATCAGGAGTAACTCCACTGAACTCTGGCTTATTATACTGATGAAAAATGAAAAT
This sequence comes from Phoebastria nigripes, assembly GCA_035582835.1. Taxonomy (NCBI): domain Eukaryota; kingdom Metazoa; phylum Chordata; class Aves; order Procellariiformes; family Diomedeidae; genus Phoebastria; species Phoebastria nigripes. The sequence goes on from JAYKAV010001776.1 coordinate 1,549,080, forward strand.
GAGGTGTAAGCCAGAGAATAAGATCCTTGATTAATCACAAAAAGCTTTTTATGTCTGAAGTACTTAGTTGACTTCAGCATGAAGGTTTCCTCAATGTATTCTTTTGGCTTGCATTGGTCATGCTGTTTTGCGTCATGTCTCAGAAGGTAGCTTTTAACAGCAATATTCATTGTATTGTAGACGTTATAAAAGGTTTGCTGTGCATTTCCATATGTTTGTAAGAGAGGCAAAAGTTACTTCACGCCACAGCAGCAGAAGGATTCATAGTTTGAAGACTAAATGAGTTTTAATGGGTACCTGTCATTTGCTCCAATCTGTAACAAAAACTCTTGAGAACAAAGAAAAAATAGATGGAAAAACATAGTGCTACAATCCATAGTGCTACATTACTGACATTTAATGTAATAGCACTTTCCTAAGGCTATTTTCTAACTATTACTACCATTCCAAATATTAACCTTTACATGGCCTGTCTCCACTTTCATATTAATGGGAATACATTGTATTGAGTTAGATGCTTTATTAATGCTTACTCCTCAGAACAATCCTGCAAAACATTGTTGGACCTCTACTATCCCTCATGAGAAGAGACACACACGTTTTTGATCAGGCAATTAGCAGGTCCTTTGGGATTCCCCATGCATGTCAAATCATATGATCCTGACAACACCATTCAATTTGCATTTAGCAAATACTACCTGATTGCGTAAGATATGAACACATGGAAATTCTCCACTATGTCTAGAAAATCCCACTTACATTGGCACATAAACAAAGGTAGAGTTTGGCTATGTTTTGACCATAAAGACAGCTACCTCTAATGTGGAATACAAAAGCTATTTAGCAGATGTTTAATGCACATACAAATGTAAAAACTGGACTATTTACTTCAAAGTGTGTTTCTTCTTGAAAAATTAAGCAACACTGTATTAAAATATAGAAAGAAAAGAACCGACATTGTTCACATCAGGGAAACTCACTGAGTTAGACCAACAAGGCCACGGTCCCTCTAAGCCGTGTTGTCTACTTCACACTCTTGCTAGAGAGACAAGAGAATTGGGTTTCACTCACACCAGATGTTAAAAGAAGAATGTTTTAGAAATATTGCCACCACTGACTAAACCCCTAGTGAGAGGCCTAGGCCTCAACTCATGTTTGATCTATTGCTGCGTTTCTTGGGCCACAACTGATCTCAACACAAAGCAAAAGGAAACACCATCAATCCGGGAGGAAGTACTCTACCCCATTTGGAGTGGTACAGATGATTACAGAAGACGAGGCGCACTGATATCTGGGCCCTGCATTTCCATAATTTGTACAAAACATTGTATTTTGTTTCAGTTTTGTAACTTTGGCAAGCCYGTCACCAGGAGATTTAGCTGACACACGGAGACACACACAGGTACCTGAAGACTCTCACTCAGCATATGTTCTTACTGTTGACTTCCTTCCACAGCTCACACATACAAACATAACATACACCCTAGTAAGTTCGTCAACCCCAAATTCTCAGGTTAAGCTTTCTTTCTGACAGTTTAGGAACAAAACCAGCAAGGAGCTGTCTGTGCCTTCTCCACACGTTTCCAAGACAGAGACCTAACACAAGATACATACTGTCTGTAAAAAACATCTCCAGCTGCTGAGCTGAAGGGTTTAAATAGCAAGTGGAAAGAACCACCTGTGCCTAAAGCCTTAGGCCATACTTTAAAGGTTTTCTGTGGAATCAAAAAAACATGTTGTTCCACTACTAGCCTAATCAAAACTGCCAGCAGATAGGTTAGTAAGAAAGACAACAAATGTAATGAGAGCCRGCAACTTTGAGCCTACAAAATGGGGCTGATAAGAAATACTGTAAGGCCCTTGAATGCCTCAGAGAAAGGTGCTATAAATTTGCTCTTGCTAGTGTATCTCATTTACAGTAGGTATCTGAGGCAGCCCTAAGATTTAAGAACTTATGGGACATAAGTTTAAGAAAAAAAAACTATTAAACAGGCAGTGAATGCAGAATTAGCTTGAACACAGTAATGATGGGAAGGTACATACTGCTCTGTCTTTTCTACCTGAAAAAACACCAAACTCTCATACAAAATACCTGTAAGTACAATGCATTTCATGTTTTCAGAATAGGCAGATGCTCGCTAAGAAAACATATGTGTCTATAAAAAGTATTTGTCATGTTGAACCCCACTGTATTTTAGATAAATTACTGTGCCACCAAAACCAATTTGCAGTCTTTAAACCTGGAGTATCCTTTGTGCCTGGCCACGCCACTGACTCGGATGACCCTTCCACACCAAATGCTGAGTTATGGTATAAAATCCTCACACAGACCCCAAGCCAACCTTCAGAGCATATGTTCCAGAAAGATTCAAGGACATGGGCTGTTTCTTTATCTGTAGAAGGTAAGATACAGCTGGGTAGTTCTCCCTTGTTTTGCACTGAAGCGTTTGAACAATTATAGACCTTAAGCCTTAGGAAACAGAAGTCAGTTATCTATTTTGAGACCATGTAGAACGCAGACAAGCATGTGAACTAAACAAAGGAATGTTTTTAGATGCTCGAGGATGTACTGTCTCTTTTAGAGCTAGGAATAAGCTCTAGGTTTGGAGAGCTGTTTAGGTGTGTTACCACAAAGAAAAAGCCTTGAACTCCCTACACCACTCCAGTGATAAAACTCTGAATAACCAAATTAATACATAGTAGAGAAACAAGAGCACACAACACAGCAGCTGTCATATCATGGAACTCCTTGTTTTTATAAGACAAAAAGGCCCTTTAGTAATACCTGATGTAAAATTTTCCATCAGGTTTTCAGTTCTGATTTTAAGTTACCTAAGCAGTAGAAATGTAATACCTTGGCATTACTCACTGAATGGCACTTTATAATGATCTCAGCAATGCTGATATTTTCTGTGACTCCAGGCAGAAAGCTTTCTACCAGATGGTATCCCAATGCACCTACCACCACGTGATGCTGCCCCTGATGACTCCTATCCTCACTTCTTTTGTGAATAAAATCCAATATACAAAGTTTTATTTTATAGCAGATTTTTTCTGAATCTGCAGATTATAAAGTACAGCTGAGAATGTGCAAATTGTTATCCTTGAAAAACACTGCCTGATGCTTTGTGTACACCCACATGATGCATCACCAATAATGACAGGTTGGATTAGGGTTTCTTTGTAGTGCAGCGAAAGGTCTTTTTGAAGTTCATTTTGTGCACCTGCAGTCATTGTGTACTGTATGAAAGATTCTTGAAAGACTAAGTCCATACTAACATAACAGCCATAGAAAATTTTGGAAAGTGCAGCTAAAAGAAGTCAATACATATGGGTAGGTGATCAAATAAATCTATATAGATTTTTTTAAACCCATAACTTGGAATTGTGTCAACAAACTGCGCGTATTATTTTGCATCAGTAGGAAAGAAAAGAGGAAGGGAAAGGGAGCAAAAAGACTTAGGGAAAAATTACTTTCCTTTAAAAAAAAAACTACAAAAAACTTAAYAACATCAAATGTTGCAAAAGAGAACTACAAAGGCTAAATGTCTGCTCCCGCAAAACAGAATATCCAGCCTGAGAGGTTTTTAATCACATGCTGTATTGACTGAAGAATGAATGTCTTGGCTTGGGCTTCAATGGACTGGCTCTGTAGTAGATTCTCCTGCCTTAGACATTTTGCAAATGACATTTTATACAGAGAAGACTCTCCTGGAAATATTACAGTAGAACATGACAACTCAAAAGCAATAATGGAATGGATTGGGAAGGCAGAGCGATCTCATCTTTTAAGAGGCTAACACAGGTTACAATGCTCTGTTTAAATGTACGTCACTGCATTGTGTTACAACGGCACACAGAGGTACATTCCTGGTCACCTCTCCATATTCTTTATGCAATAGCATGGAAAACACCTATTATTTAATTATGAAATTAAAAATTCAAGTCTGTAAACTGCTCCTCAATGTATTTTTCACTTATTTTTACATTTTCAAATGCTATGTAAGCCTGACCACCATAATGGGAAGGGCACTTAAAAACAAACCCAAGGCTGAGACAGTAATTTTAAGTGTTTTCATGGAAGCGGGAAAGGAGTTTTTTCCCTTGGAAAAACAGCTGGTGGCCATCACTTAAGAAGGTCCTTGTTTATGTTTTAGATAAAGGCTAAGGTCAGATTAACAGTCAGGAACAATGACCAATCTGGATAGCTAGTTTCTTAGATTATATGAAGGCTGTTTTAACTAAACTATCACTGAAAATGTGTGTCAAATTAAGCAACAAACTCCAAAAAGAAAGGTTCAGATGAAATCAGATTTTTTTTCCAGCCTTCTAGTCTAATATTGCTCCTCTAATGTCTAAAATACAGCTGTCATTCAGTTGATTTTCTTTGTTCCAGGAACAGTTTAACAGTGAAACACATCATCCATTTAACTCTGTTTTGGGTAAACAGATTGAAAAATACCAGGCTTTCCTAACTTCTCTCTCCTGGCTGCTATTACTTTTCTACTGACACAGCAACCTGATATAAATCTCTCCCTCTGATACAAAAGCAAAAACATCCTCTGCCTCCCTCATGATAACAGAAAAGCACATCTTCCCTCATTCAAGAGTTCAGAGAAATTTCTATGGCTTTCAGGTATTAGTCACTACAGAATCATTACAGAAAGCTGCATCACCAGCTCAACGGAAATGTAGGAGGGAAGAACATTCAAAGATAAATCTACATCCCCCTGCCAGCTCCTTTAATACAAGTTTAAGCCCTACATCCCCTCACACTCCTGACATTCCAACTCCAGTCCATGAGATTACTTGTACAGAGGAAGCAGGAAAGTAATCCAGCAAAGTTCTGGAAATAAGAGGAAAGGTCCATACAGAGCAGTTTGGGAAGGGCTACCTTCTGCTCACAGAGAAGCCAAGCAGAGCGAAAGGTAGGAGGCAGCCTGCAATTCAGTGACAAATTGCTGGAGTTCTCAGGGGCCTGGGACTGTCCTCACTGAGGAAACACTGGTCATCATGAGTCAGCTTGACATCATCTCTGTCCAGCCTTAGACAGTAACGCCCATCACATTGGCACGCCAGGCAGATCAGGATACCTGGTGCCTAAGGAATTAGGAGCTGGTACACTATGTTAGCTTGTCTGAATGGGCCCCTCCATTGGAAATGGGAAGGGGGACTTTCCTAAATCCGACTTCTGAAAGCTCTTCCCCCTGACTGCCTGCAATAACAAAGGAGTGTCCCATGCTGTATGCTGCGCAGTCATACTGTCATGAAAACAAATGTCACCTCAGATAAGTGATAGTGAACACAAATCACAGCATTGCCTAGAACAAGATCAGTATGACGTCTAGGTGGCTGTCCCTCTTTTGCCTACATACTCCTTCATCTGTCCCTCACCAGAGCAGCTCTCTCCTCAGAGCCCAGAAGCTGTGCTTCTCTCTCCTGGCACCTCTCATTCAGGGCTGCTTGAAGACCTTTTCCTGGCAATGCTTCATTTCCTTTCCAGCAGCAGATGCTGCAGTCACCTTAAAGTGAAGATTTAGCAGCCAGTAACCCAGGATTATCAGCAGTGAGTGATCAGTACAATCATTACAAGCCTCTGAAAGACACATAGGTATCATGGAAAATATGGTACAGAACTGTCCCAGAAGCGCCCCAAATTCTTCCCTTCTAGCAGGCTCAGCAGAGGTGTCACGTCCACCACCTTACTAACATAGGCAGTAACAAAACTGAATTGAACCATCAGTAAATAAATATAGAAAAATACACAAAAATCAAGAATACAGAAATATCCCCATAGCAAAGTAGCTGCTCTAATTATTTAGCAGCAATTAACAAGAAAGGGAGCTTAATTTCATGTTCCTAGACCAGCTGTCATGCTTTTGCAAAAGAATTATAAACGTCTTTGATATGTTTCTCTTATTTGTAGGCAGCTCTGTGCTAGACACATCCCAGGTCAGCAATTATCATCTCATTGTGCAAGTCAAAGATTTGGTGAATCAGTCTCTAGGATATTGTGCCTTAGCAACAGTGGAAATTGCAATTGCAGAAAACACCCAGGTAGCTCCAGGTGCCATTTTCCTCCCAGAGCTCCTGAATGTGAGTTATCCTCAGATCATTTCCAAGGTAAGTCAGGAGATCCTGATTTTCAAAATCAATTCAACTCATATCATTCAACTCAGATGAGATGAGATTCTCCTGCAATCTTAAATCTACTCTGGGTAATCCCTTTGGATGAGGAACAATGGCTTTGATACTGCAAACCTGTGATTAATTTAGGCTTATGAATAATCCCATTAAATTCAGCCTCCTCTTGTGCATTTGCAGAAATGCTGCTGTGTGCACAGGTTCATTATGAAAAGCAGATTTGCTGTGTGTTGCACATTGGAAAGCAAAAGGGAAATGTGTATGGCAACAGGCCAATTTTAATTAGGAGATCAGGAAATGGATCTCAGGTATATGATCTTCAAGTGACAACTGATGGAAGTGCGTTTCATTTACATGMAGGTGTTTAAAATAACTTACGTGCCTGTGTTTTGGACTGAGGGTCTTTTTTTTCCTCCCTGAAAGGCTAAACTCCACACTTTTACATTCTTACCCCTACATTCTTGAAAATCAGTGCTGCATTCTCCCAGCTTCTTACTCCAACCCTAACTGCCTGTTCAGCTTGCATTGTTCGAGCAGTAACAGAAACACAGGGCTAATGCAGAGAGTAAAGCCTGCTGTTGTTCTCTTTATTGGAACTCCAAAGGGAATCCCTCAGGCATGCGAAGATGCAAAAGGGGTACGAAAAGGTCGCTTAAAATAACAGTCTTATTTTAAACATGGATTAGAGATTGCACCGTCTTTCCTCATAACAAAGTAATGCAGTGGGGGAACAGAGTCACATGACTGTATCCACATACTTTGGGAATACAGTCATATGGGTTAAGAGGCACAAAATCTAAACAAAGTCACCCGAGAAACACATTAATGCTGGCATAAACAAATGGATGTTTAAGTGAGAATGAGGCCTCCATAATGGCTTTGCCTTGTTATTTTGAGGACTGATGAGGCACTGCACACATCTCATTTATAAGTCACCTTCTCCTTTCTCCTTGTTAGGAACTGTTCTGCATCCATGGAGTCGAAAGGGTTTATATCTTATAAAAACAACTGACAAGCTGTATTTCATGAGGACTGTACAGTGTAAACACAAGTGTTTGTAGCTACATTTCCATGGTAACAGCAAAAAAATTGGTTATAATTTTCTCAGAGTTTGCTGTCCATTCTTCCTTAGACTATCTGGCATAAAAGCGTTTATTGCTTTTTACCAATGCAGTACTACAGAAATATTTTTAGCTCCACTAATTCAATTTCAAATTTAAATCGATCAGAAAATGAGTTAACTTGCAGTCTCCCAAAGGATGTCAGGCAAAGCTTTCACTGATTTCATTTTGCTTTGGCTTGTGATGATGGAAAGATTACACCATGTAACAACAAGGAAACGTGTCCCAAAGTTCTAGAAGAATTTCATTATTTCATATCAATTTCCTTATTACCCTTTTGAATTTATTTGATATAAAATGCTGCTATTTGTGGAACTGTGGAGGCTTGCACTATCTCATCAGAAGTCTGAATAATAATATAATTATATATTCAAAGGATCTCAAAGCAGATTGAGAAAATTACGTATACAAGTCCTGCAATATCGCAGGAGGCAGGCATAAATTGTTATATTTTACAATAACTGAGGCAAAGATTAGTGATGGCTGGGTATTTAGACGTTCATTCATAAATCCAGTTAAAGTCAAGAGAAACTGGTTAACTTGAGTCATAAATAGCCTGCCTACTGATATGTAGAATGAGTCTGGCAGAAATGAAACTCCAAGCCCAGCATGTCTTGATTCCCAGATGCCTTCTATAGCTAGTAGACCGTATCTCAACACTTTTTGGTAATATAAATTGTTTAAGAAGCCTATTATGGCAAAACACATTGGCACAGTCTTCAACCACAGCTGCTTTAAGAGCAGACACTGTACTGCAGCTAGATGCAAGAGCAATGTTGTCTCCAGTTTCATCCTGAGGCCTGTTGCCTCTCTAAAAAGAATAACTGATAAAAAGGATTAAGTTCTTTTGATAAGAACAAATTCTGGGCTGCTAACACCAGAGACAAGCTTCTTGGTTCATTCTCAGGATAGGTTAGGAGATGGAATGATAGCACAAGAACTTCCTAATGTCCACCCAAAGTGCCTGGACAGTGCTCCGAGTAGATGGTTTCCACAGGGCAGTTTCATTTCTATGCCTACTTATTCTTAATAGCAATCTTCTGTAGCTGCCAGCAAAAATTTAAAGGGTGTTTCTGAGGGACCCTTTGTCCTTGAGGCTGAACCATTCCAAAGTTATTCWTWTTTTTTTTTTTTGAAACTTGGACTATTTCCATTTACATTAATGTTTTACCCGTGATTCCAGGTTCAATGGCAAAGTAGAGAGGTCCATTACTATTTGACGGGGAGCTCCCCTCAGGGCTTTTTTTTCCAATTGATCCAGCCGGAAATATCTATGCAATGCTAGAACTTGACAGAGAAAGTCAGGCAGAGGTAAGTATAAATATAAGAAACAATCAGTCTGAAGTTGTAGTATGMCTTCTTCAACTAGTGCTAGAAGATTCGAGTACACAGAGGATTTTGTTAATATGGATTAAGGAAACTTCACAGATGTGAAACAATAGGATTCTTAAAGATAAGGCCAGGGAAACAATCTCTTGCCTGCTAATAATTCCTTGTCTCACAACACTAGGATTTATGTCCCTGCATGCCACCTTGCCACTCTTAATGGATAGCTCTTCAGCATTTCCAGGCAGTGGGAAAACGCTGTTATCTCCTCCTACAAAAGAAGAAAAGACACGAGGTAGAGTCATTTGCCCAAATCCATACAGGCAGCCTGTGACTAACCTAGGAATTATATTCTGTTCAGTGCCTTATCCATTAAACTTCTCCCTTGAGGAATAAGCTTCTGGTATCAGTTGCAGAATGCAGTTCTATTTTCCAGTACAGAARGACTGTACTGGATTAGGAGAAGGATTTGACCCTTGACTGTAAAAACAGTGATTTCTCAAATGTAACTAACTCGGACTTTAATTCTGATTTGATTTGAAGCATTAACTCTGTTTAGATTTTTACATCAGTATTGCATTCCTTTATGCTTCCTCCATAGTTATTTTCATGGGACTAAATCTCATGATCTTTCACTATGCAATTAGTCATAATTCCCCCAAAATACCAAGGAAACCAACTGTAATTTACCTGAAAACAGTCAGAACGAAAACCCCAGCCTCTGGCCCAATGAGGACAGAAACAGATTACAGGCTAAAGGTGCTGCACAGGGCCCTCCAAAGGAACGGTGAGCACAGAAAGCAGTTTGGGCGCTCCTGCAGCAAGGCGGGTTTGGCAGCAGCACTGTTATTAAGCAAATCTGTGCTTTAAATACCGTTTCATGTCCTCCTAAACTTGATCCCAGAATCCATCAGCCCATAACAAGCACTATTAGGAAAGAATACTGAGCCAAATGCTGAGTTGGGTAGACATACATACAGTACAGATCTTACTGTCTATGCTATCTTGTCTTGGATTTTTTGGATGTCCTTACTATGATGCTACTGCCTCACTTTTCCAAAGGCATGTAACAGAAAAGAGTTTACTGATGTTTCAGTGATGTAGGAACATATGGTCCTAGATATTTATAGAAAGAGCCCTGGGACTTCCATGTATTAAGAAAGCCTGCAAGCTGCCATCTGGGATTCTGAAGTCTATTTTCTGTCAGTGATAACACATTTTACCAGATTTTTCTCTGGAATATATAAAGCTGAGAATAGTGCATGCAATGAAGTCCTGTTTGAAGATCTCTATAGACAAACTCTCATTTGAAATAATGTCATTTGAAATGTGATCAATACTTGTCAGAGACATTTAAAAATAGAAAGTAATTTTAGCTTTGTCTTTGTAGTCCAGCTCATGGCAGAAATTCTCAGCTTCTGGACAAGACTACTGACTACTTAGCTTGTTTTGGTGATATATCACTTCCAAACTAGATAGGCTAGTAGTTCAAAAGTTTAAAGTATCTACCAGCACAGTCCACACGCTGCATAGAGTAGCATGAGAGTTAATTTTTATGCCTCACTCTAGCTGAAGACACAGTTGGCAGAGGGGGAAAAGGAGGAATTTTTTTTTTTTTTTTTTCCTCACACACTAGCTGTCCACTATTGTATTCTCCTCTCCTCTTCTTGTTTCCATTAGTTCTGCTAATATAACACTAGGTTTTGTGCAATCTGTAAAAAACCTTATTGAAAAGTTTTATATAACACAAGTTACAAGTAGCCTGTGCGGCTCAACACAGAACTTTAACAATCTTAGCACCTTTCAGTCCTACGCATCCTTATAATTTTTCCAAATTTTTTTTTTTTTTAGTATTAAAAGGGAGTTGAATGTTACATCTATACTGCAGATCATAGGAGAGTTTTTATATGAATGGAAATATTCATGCCAAATTCTACTAAGATTAATAATGAACACTTTAATCATATTTCTTAAATTTTTTTTTAATCAATTTGAACTGTATCAGCATGAGATTCAGGTTCTTGCTGGGAACAGTGACAGGCTGCTGTACAGTGATCCACTTGTGCTGCTGATAACAGTGATAGACAAGAATGACAACTTGCCATTATTCACCCAAGAGTTTTATCAGATAGCACTCAAGGAGAATACAGCCAAACATGAGAACAGTTCTTATGCAGTAACACAGGCTGTAAAATTATGATGAGTCCACCACAGCTCTGAGAATGAATAAAAATTTACTTAGGACTCAGCTGCACAATCTTTACTTCAGTGAGAATCTTACCTTAGTAGCTGCTAAGTGAGAGAAACCAATTCATTCCTTTTTTTGCACAGGACTTGCAAGAGCACTTGAAAGATTCATAGATTTCGATCTAGAAGAGGCATGATCATTCATGAAGTAACCAAAAACCTTTGAGGAAAAGCTTAGGGATCAGCAGTGGGAAAAGGTATGAAAGCCCTCATTAATCTAATTGGAGGTGAATCTATAATACCTGAATGTTCACTATTTATTTCTCAGGTCCTTCTGCTTGTTTTATTTGTATTTCTGCAAAGATAAACTCATTATCACATTCTTTATATAATGTATATTACACAAAAATTGTCTCAAACCACTGAAATCAAAAACAATTGAATTTAATTCTAAACAACTTCTTTTTCCTGAGTAGTGATCGAAGCATATACATTGTTAAAACAACCTTTTTAACTGCTGTATTTATGGTTTTTTGTTTTGTTTTTGGGGGGGGGGGGGGGGGGGGGGGGTTTTTTTTTGGTTTTTTTTTTTTTTTTTTTTTTTTTTTTTTTTTTTTTTGGGGGGGGGGGGGGTGTTTTTGGGGTTTTTTTTGTGGGTTTTTGTTTTGTTTTGTTTTGTTTTTTAATTGACTCTCAACTCAGTATTTTTACTGTTTGCAGGAAGTGAGATCATCACAGTAAAAGCAGAGAATATTAATGACCCAAAGACTAATAATTCTAAAATTGCTTATGAGATGCTGAGCCAGGAGCCTCAGGTATCAAATGGCTTTTCATTTCATATTGGCAAAGAAATTCAAATGATAAGCAAAGAAATTGGAGCAATAACCTTGCAGGATTACAATTTGAACGCCAGTGCTGTGAAGCATTACCGGCCTCCTTGCTCAAACAGCAGCCCTTTTTAGTGGCTTTGAGTATAGCAGGTTTTCTGTAGTCCATAGGAAAGAGTAACTGCTAACTTCATGTTCATCACACTGGCCATTACCATGATTCATGAGGATGATGCAGTGATTCCCCCAGTGACACAGCGCTATTRCAGCTCCAATGACATGGATATTTCTATAGGAACTTTATAAATACCAATGGCACTCACAGTCTGAAGTGACCAGTCTGGCATATAGATCCATTTTACATAGAGTATCCACATACACACACTCACAATACAGATAATTTTACAGTTAAGACTGCTATAGAACATCACTTACTGGACAGATCACTCAAACTTTGTTGTCCTGACTTCTCTTGTAATCAGATTTAGAACAGATCTTGAATCCTAAGGAGGTTATCTCTTGTCAAACCTACATCATCACAGACCCTGCGGCAGACAGTCAGGACAATGTCCTGTTGAAGAATGTCTGCTTCTGCATTAAATATTTGCTTCAGGTCAAGAAGCCTTGAAAGTTCACTTGTGTTTCCTTGCCAGATCTCAGCAGCTCTTGTAACGTTTTCATTAATACGGTGGATATAAACAACTCCCCCRCCTTCTCACAAAGGTATACTCTATTCTGTTGTTACTAAATTCCTGCCCCTGACAACAGCATATTGCTTACTGTAGTAGTATATTAGTGACTGGGAAGCATTCTCTAGTTTCAAAGACTTTCTCAGAAGCATCACCCACTAAGTGATTATCATTGCAGCCATACTCTTTTCTCCTGTCTGTTCTATACATGAAGGAAGCCCAGACACAGTTGAACACTCCGATAAACTGGGAAAAACTAAGGGACACAAATTAATAATGTATTTATCAGCAATGAATAACAAGCCAATGAGTTGATTGGTACATACCTCTTTTGGCCAATGGATGGATAGTTGTCTTATCTGTATGTGATTGTACAGAGGCATGATTTGCGTGAGTGTGTGTGACTGAACACATACTCGTATGTCTACTTTTGCACCTTTAAACATGTATTGGAGTAAGTACCTTTTTTTGGCTAGCAGTACATATATTTGCTACTTTGGGGGGTTGTGTGTACCATCTATATAGGTATGCATGAAGATTTACCTACTCTTGCATGGGCCTATATTTGATGAACAGTCAAGAATCTATTTATATAGGTTGTTCACCCAGTCACTGAGTTACAGAATGGCTAACCATCTCAAGATGTTAGAAAAAATCAGAATGAAGGCTCCCAGATCATGAAATTATTCTAAATACCACATGCATACACACAGACACATTCACACACAAATTGTGCAGGGGAGAAGGTGAGAAGAGTTGCCTTTTGTTTTTAAAACCTCTGCATTTCAATCAAGTCACATTTCTACCCAGTCTCCAGGAGCTAAAGCTATAATCAAAGTACCAGTTTTCAGAAGACTTGCAATAACAGCATGAGCATTGGGCATACTAACTTGGGTGTCTACACACCTGTAAGAACTCCTCAAAATACCAAGTGCCTCTTGAAGCTTTTGCAGTAGGGCAGAGCTTTGACCTACTCTTCCAAGTCTGACAAGGTCTCCTTTCCTTGGTGCAACATTGTTTTTTGAAGACATGGCTTGCTTAGGCTAGAAAAATGCTCTGGTGAACAGAGACCAACTTCAATAAGATTGACAGCTTTTTCTTGCAATCTCAATATTTCTCTGTTGTTTTTAGAATAGCATGTGAGGGCTTAAGGCCAAGATAAACACAGCACAAAACATAGAAGTGATTCCAAGCATCCTTGATAACTATCTGGCCTGTTAAGATGTTGTCATTCTTATTATAGAAGGTGCAATGTTTGATCTCAGAGGGGACAGATTAACATACCAGACTTGGAAACTTTACTCTAATAGCTAGCTGTCGAAGGAGTGCTGACATCTTAGAGAATTGCACTCTGGAGTATTGAATAATGTTCAGTTACTCAGCAGCTTAATCACTTCCATATGTAGACAGCTATGACAAAGGTTAAGGGTAAACCTAACTTTGTTCCCACTAAAGTCAGTGATAAAATTTTCATTAATTTCACTAGGAGAAGAATCAGGCTAATTGTAGACTGTCACAAAGATTAGTTCATTGTTTTGAACTCTAATTACGCTTGCATAAATAGTGCTGGGAGAAATGGATGTATTGCATAGTATATTAATCTCAGATATAGAACATTAGTTTTTCTGTGCAAAAATACATTTGTCATCTCTTCTACTCTGCTTTTTTTTTTTCCCCTCCTTAATTCACATGGTCCATTTACCCTAAATTGTGATTCTAGGATTACTAAGACATGGGTAATAACTGTACACATTGATAAAGCTCACAGCACAGCTGGACTTTGACTACTTGAGCTCTTAGATGTTACAATAATGCTGCCAAAAGAATATAATATGAAATTAACTAATTCTAAATTAAAAAGTGGGRGGAAAGATGTCTATCAGGCACTGTGTATAAACACTATAGCAATTAGCATAGATTGTACCAATCTCTTTCCTGTTACTATAGCTAAAAGTAACATATTTCAAGATATAAACCAGAAGCACAGTAAAAGCTACTATTTTTATAATCTTTTTCTATGTGAAACAGACGACTCATTTTTCATGAAGATACAGAAGTAGGTATACTGATAACAACTATGACCACGACAGATAAAGCTAYGATATTCAAGTTTGTTCACTTTTCTGAAGATGGAACCTTCAAAATTTTAAACGCCTCACAGGCCGGCACTGCGAGCATCTGGTCTGCAAAGGTACCACAGGATTTTAGCTGGGGAAGAAATAATTTGAAGCTTGTGAACCAATGGGTTAGAATTAGCTCAGATTAAAAGGCTATGACACACTAAAATCACAACTTTAATTCAGCCAGTAGCTGTTTAAATATTCAGGTAGAGTCCCTTGAAAAACATGTGTGGTGATACATAAAGGTTCAAAGTTACGCTAGCATTGCAAAGTCAATATTTTTAGCTAGGATAATTCACAGGTCAAGATGTCTAGCAGAAGAGATTTGCTAGTTTAAGCTAACTTCTACATTTAAACCTCTGGGCTAGATAGAAAGCTCCATAAAAAAAAAAAACATAATAGGAAGCTCCATAAAAAAAACAATCCAGAGTAACTATGAATTTTGTAGAGTAATTCTGGATTTCTCTTGGAACTGAGAACAGAATCTCACTATTTGTGTTTTCAGACATTAGACTAATTCAGCTAATAAATACTAGGGTACTGGTAGCTCCTAATACAAACTGTAGAGCTAAAAATACTATTTCTAACAGCAGATGCATGGAAAACTAATAGGAACATCTGCATGTTTGGTTTTTTTTTTTTTTTTWAATTACATTTTTATTCAGTCAGCTCTGTCCATAGTTTGCTCTTGCTGTGGTACCATATGACAWGGTAAGTGTTATTAGTACTGAATTGCCTGAATATGATGGAATCTGATGAACTAAATTATACTCCCAGATATTTACCAGCCTATGGACTAATCTTGTATAGCACTCTTGCCTTTTTCTAATGTAAGATCTAATAAGGATTATTTAGAAGCAGTCCAGTCTGACCCATAAATCGGAAGGTCTTTTCTTCTGAACATCTAAGGTAACCAGGGTTTGTGAAAATATCTTAATGACTATCCCGAGCCTTGCTTTCACTGCTATGTTTTTTCCCTGATTGTAGGGCAAAGTACACAAGCCCTTCTGAGGTAAAAAAAAAAAGAAAAACAAACAAAAACAATGGAGAAAAGGCACTGTAGTCTTACTGCAAAGTATGTTAACCAGGGTTACCACTACGCCCTCACCCAGGGTGTACTGTATTAAGTTTACCTCTCTGTAGAACTAACCTTTAATATTTTCTACCTCCTATTTAGCTCACATACAATTACCTTACAATAAAGGCCACAAATTTATAGGTGTGAAATCAAAGTCCTAGAGATTTTTTCACCTGTCCTGTGTTTTAAAAAGGATATTTGCCATGTCTAGTGTCTCATGAGGAATATCTGAGAAACAAATTCTAAAAAAAAAGTTTTATCCCTTTATGTTCCTTTTCCTATAGTTTTCTACCTAAGATGAGGATCTACAGAAAACCAAAGCAAATGGACAGTAGGCTATTTCCAAAAAAGCAGTTAGAAGAACTCTACTCAAACTTTCCCTATCAATTCTTCTGCAATTAATTATTTACTGAAGTATTTCCCTCCTCTTACYATCACAGTGCAAGTACCACTTTCACTAATTATTTGTAACATAGTAGCACCTAGGAATCTGCTCCTCAGACAGGACATTACTATACTAATACTCTGCAAAGACAGAATGGGACAAAAGCTCCCCGCTCCATACAACTTACTGTACCAGTAATTCTGCTTTAGTAGGGAAATCGGATACTGTCATTAAATAGATTCTTACAATATAGAGATAAGAACTGGATGAAGCTCCAGGTTGGAACTCTGCATTTACTAACAGTACTTACAACATGCCTACTTATCACTGTCTGCTGGAATCACAGGCAACCATTATCACTTTCCATGGAGCTGAAACAGTATTAAAATGAAAGAAAAAACCTCAGTTTGTTGTAATCTAGTTTCCAGCTAACTCCACTTCAGAATTAAATTATTTCCTTCCTAAAATATAGCCTTAAGCTCCTGGAAATTAGTGTTTAGTTTTTCCTCGACTTTAACCAAGCAATTTGGCTGTAATTGAAGTGGCAAGTGACACTACAGAATAAGTAAACAATTAAGTCATTGCACTTGTAAAAATAACATTAATTATTTCTACAGTCATCTCCATTAGTAGAAGATGGGGCTGTCAAGACCTGGTCTTACACTCCTTATGCTAACCTCTTCCCCACTCTAATGGGAATCCTGCTTGGTAAGGGCTATGAAATGAACTATAGGGATCCATTTTTCTTCAGGTTTAAGAGGCAACAATAGAAGTCATTAAAACACAGTGTGGATTTTGTCCTGGGACCATGTGAGTCACTAATAAATAAAGGCAATGAAAAAAAGAGATTATCTTTTAGTAATTGTATAATGCAGTGCATCCTTATCAGTTTACTTCTGTGTAAACCAGCCTTACCTTTCTACTGACGTCAATGAAAGGGTAAAACCTGGGCTTTTTAGTGTCATCAGTGAAAGTGTTAATACTCTTAAGCAGACAGCCATGTAAGTGATAATATCCTTTCAGTGATGTCAGCTAGAACAGTAGGTTCTTAGTCACTGCATGTCACTTACAAGGAAATTTTAGCTTCTGACAAAAGTGGCATAAGGTAGAACAGAATATTCAAAACTAGGTACCCAGCGAGTTCTCAGTTAATAAGCTAATATGTACAGACTTGGACAAGGCTGGCCATTATCAGCAAACATCAATTTTAGTACAAACTCTGTCCAAAACAGAAGTGGAAGATGTTAATTCAGAATTGGGCTTTAAAATGATTTGTTTAAATGTGAAAAATTCGAGTAGTGTTTTATCCAATTTTCAGATTACGAAAATAAGGAGTTTGGTATTGCCATCGAAAAAGACATTTTGTCCTTAACACATAATACAACCTATTGCATCACAGCAGAGACTCTAGAAAATACTCTGAAGTGAAACAAGAGGAATATGGCAACATTATATTTGAGGGACACATGTTGAACTCTGAAAACCTTGTGGGGAAAAAATGCAAACCTGTTTTTATCCGGTGGTTCTGCTTCCTCAGGAGCCAGTACCCTTCACAGTCTTTAGAAATGGGCRTTACCTGTACTTCATGGGGCTCTCCAGGCTTTAATCTCCCTGTTCATCTTGAGTACAGATGCCACTCCTGGCTGCCATCTTCCCCTGGGGGCTCTCTCAGACAATGAGCATGTCTGGGGAGCAGTAAGTAGCACCACTCAGCTCCACTCCACTCCATACAAAAGCATCTAGAGAAAACAATGGTGGAGAGAGCACATTAGCAGATTGTATTTTCATGCATTGCAAGTCTAGACACAGTGAATCTGAAGGGGCTTAATATACTGTCAGTGGGAGATGTGAGGCCAGAGTCTGAAAACTTGGAAACAAAGGGAGAAGACTAAGCTGTTTTAAAAAACAACAAAACACTTACAAATAATGTAACAGTGATGCAGAAAATGCTGGTTTTGAATTAGGCATATTCCTGAATGTAATTTAGACAGTTAGATCCCAAAGTCTCAGGAACAAATCCATAGCCCTCTCCCAAACTAAACTAATTTGGTCTTACCCTAACGAGTGCTTAATTCCTCTGATTTCAATAAGCTTGGCTCAGATTTCTGAAGTGTAGAATTTCAAGGGTAAATTCTTAACTTACTAAGAAAGAGACAGTCAGTTTCCTCCCTCTGATCAACGTATCAGTCACATTTCTGGAAAAAAGTTCCATAGGGGAAACACATTCAGCTCATCCTGCCACTGAAAGCTACAAAAATGAATTCCTGTGCCTCTGGATGAGAGGTGGAGAGTTGCAAGCGGGCAAAAAAGGATGACCCAAGTCCTCACACTGTCTGTAACAGCGATCCCCAGCACCACGCTGCCTGTTCTTCTGAAGTCTCTGTACCCAGATAACCCAATCTTGCTGTTATCTTGCAAGATTGCAGAGATTATTTTAAAAGAAAGAGGCACACAGAAAACATAAGTGCTCATGTAACTGCTATTTAAACTACGGCTAAACTAACTATGGAGTAAACAAGTAATTGTTTTCTACTTTTTCATAAATCTATTTTCCAGAGAGACACAAAACCAGAGATGATTACAGGTAATCACAAATACAATCACTCAGGAGAGACCACAGGGTACTGCTTCAGAACATGGATGTGTTTATTTGATCTGTGTTTATAGAGTAGCCCTTAAAGAGTGATGATGATTACATGATTATAATCTCATTTTAAACCTTTGAGATAAATGCTGACTTCGTTTTAGTGTTTGGTAAGCCATCAAAGTTACTAATAATTCTACTCTGTCTCCACAATTTACTGTGGTTTGTGTACTGTCTTGATGCAAGCCAGGCATGTCTGGAAGTAAATCACCACATCCAAGAGAGTTGGAAATTTAACTGTCCATCAAATTGTGGTATTCAGAGAAATTGTCCTTACTATTTCTGATCTGGATCCTTCATTTGTAGCCAAAGTTTTGCTGAAGTGGGAGATACTCATCCAATTGCTTTACTATTTTTCCTTCTCCTTAAAAGGAATATTTATCTGGGGACGATACAGGCTAGATGGAGGGAATGAAGGTGTTTAACTTAATTTGAAGGTTTTAATCATTAATTGTGATATATTATCTGAAAAAATACTAAAAACATTGAATTATTAAAAGTGTAAACTACATCCAGAAATGAAGAAAAAGGGTGCAAGCAAAAAATAGGACCATAACCTTGGTTCTTCTCTGTAACTGTATCCTGCTTCAGTGTTCCCCTTTGGGAACTGAGGATAGCTCTATCTACTAAATTCACCTGGTAAGTCTCAGGTTCTTTTTCTCTGGAATGAGTGAAACATCATTAAATGTCAGTCTTTTGACTTCTTGGAGATATTGTGGTGAAAATGCATCTTCCTTTTAACAATTTTGTCATACCTTCATTATTATAGAGGCCACGTGCCAAAGCCTCCACAGGCTCCGTTTACTATTTACAGAACAAATTAGGTTCTTAGCAGGAGAAAGCAATGCACATGCTTYGCAGAATGCACTGGGAACTCTCCCCTGGCCAAATAGGGGGAAAAGGAGATTTCCACCCCCAGCGAAATCTTGCATGTAGATCTGAGCTGTGCCTGTTGCGCTCGCTGGCCTGCAATGGATGTCTTAAACAGCACTGCTAATAATGTAACAGGAGATCCTTACAAAATAGTCTAGTATATCTGACAGCTGAAGTAGAAGAAATACTAGTGATTCTTGTTACATACGTAACAGTATGGGCTATGGAAAGTTTTATCAATACTAAGAACAGCAAACATCAAGAGGCAAAAGAAAAGAAGGCACCAAGAAATGGGCTGCTGTCCAGAGGGATTTAAGGCAGGATTTGGATTTGGCCAAGAAAGCAGGAATCTCACTAGATCTTAGTTATAAGCTCTATTTCTGAGAAATTTAATGAAAGAACATCAAATTTAATCAAAGAAAARTATTTGTAAATGCTAGATAAAGCCTAAAGCAAAAAAACTAAGAGTTTTGGATGTGAAACCTCAAATTGTTCCCTTAGAAAAATCAAACAAAACTGACAGCTGTTGTCAGATTTTGTGCAAGTTTATTGGCAACCACATCTTATAACTGAAGTGGGTGCTGGCTGAAATTTGTCAGCTTTATGTTACTTGTTCATTAATATTTCTAGTCAAAACTATATATCTATTCCGTAAATTCTTGGAAAGTTTCAGCGTTGTATCGAGAGGTAGAGAAATAAAAAAATTACAGCTAAATCCAAAACATTCTTCATAAAGGTTTTCCTGGCAAGAACTGTAATATGAGAATTTTATTAATAAATTGTAGCTGGTACCATTGTTGTGTTATTTACTCTTTCTTAATTATACCCATATTTACATGCTTCACTGTCAAATAAATATAATAGCCAAAATCTATAAGGAATGCTAATTGAGAGATAATTTTGTTCAAAAGGACATGCAGACTTTGTTTCCTTAACGATGCTGGAGAGGTGGTCAAATTAACACAAGAGAATGAACTGTATATAATGGCATCTGAATGCTACCGTTTGAGGAAAGAGTATGAAAAAGTTGTGGATGCTTTGAAAATGCTTACGTCATTTGTGGTCAACCTTAAAACCTACAGGTTTTTTGATAGCATAGCAGATTGGTATTTCAGTTTTTATTCAGAACCTAAAATGGACATTGCAATTGTTTAAGGAACATCCAGGGTAAGAGTGAAAACATTGCCCATGTTGTAAATGCACAAGTCTAGAATTCTGATTAAAACTGAGGCACTAAATAAGTTATAGATGTTTGGCACCATGCCAGCAAGCACACAAGCACTGATGAGCTAATGCTTTCAAAGCACAGTCTACAATTCAAATTATTTTTTATTTGCCTTAGTAATGTGTACCCAAACAATATTAACACAAGAGCATAGATTCTTTTCAAAGTAGATAAACCACTGGTTAATAGGACTGAATACAAAGGAATACCATACAAAGGAACTTAAAAAAAAAAGCAACCTAGATTTTTATTTTCTGCCAATGCTCACAGTACATCTTTTCATGTAAGTTTTACCACGTCTGTATCCTATCTCAGACTGAAAGTTTGTTAGCATCGATGTTTCTTTTCCTAGACTGGTTAGTACAAGCCTCCTAATTCAACTTCCTCCTGCCTAAGGCACTGATTTACTCTTCTCTACCATTTCAGATATCCTGGACATCTAAGTTCCAGGTAAAAGAGGTGGGCATCCCTCCAACACAGCACAGCTATCTGCTATGATGGAGCTGTTGCAGCCCTTAGCCTTCCCCAGTGCAAAAAGTTCCAAGAATTGTAAAAATTATTTCATCTGCAAACGAYCAAATTATAAGATTGTTTTAAAGCATGTACTACACGCAACCATCCAGCTTTCAACATCACAATATACAGAGTGCAAAAGTATTTCAAGAACTAGGACATTTTTAAAAATCAAACTAAAAACCAATGGCCAAGAATGTTATTCTGCCCTGATAGTATACTACCCAAGTCCTCTCCCAATGTTCCCTGTTCCCAAGCTCCTGCTCTATTTCAGTCATCATGTCTCCGAAGTACAAAAGCATGAAAGCAGTTCAAGCAGAAGGTAACTGGAATTTCTTACACAAAGCCCAAACATTGTCATTGCCTAGATTTATACCTGGACATGACTATAAAGATTAAAACAAAAACAAGAAATTAATCGCTTTCATGTAGACAATGAAGATGGAATTTTTCTTAAAATTAAGGCAAAGTTATTAGCAGCTGAAAATCATATCTTACAAGTGGAAAACATCAGGAAGCCCTAACAGGCACATCCCTTTATGTCTTTTTCACTAGCTCTTTGGCATGTCAACCCTAGCTGGGTCATATCCCTTCATTCCTGTCAATAAAATCATTACATTTCACTGAGGAGTAAGCAGTCTTGAATCACTTTGCAACTATTGTGGAATAAAAGCATATACAGTGACCATTAGCGCTTGATGACAACCGACAACTTGAAAGTAGTAGGTCTTTCATTCACCTGCTCATTCTCTTAAAGGGGAATTAAGGTTGGCTTTGGCCATCATGAACCTGTAAATGACAGTACAGATGCAAAGTTGAATGCCAGGTCCTTTTATTTTTCACTTCTGAAAATATTAAATCAACTTCAGTATAATTCACCACTACATTTCACTTTGCAGCTGCTCCCCGAGATGCGAGTTGCTCAAGTGGTTTGCCATTGATGGGTACTATAGACAGTTCGAGTCACAGAGGGCCTGGACAGGGCAGTTACACAATGCAGGTCATTGCTCAGGATCAAGGTAAGAATCGATTTTGCGTTTGCAACAGAAGACAGCATCTTCCCATCCATCCCTCTAGGACCAGCAGAGAAGACAGCACACCGGCACACGTGGATATAAGTTGCACATTGGTAAATGAGTATGTAGGATAAATGATTGGCAGAAAACATACTTGCTGTGTATTAGGTAATCTCTGGCTCCACACTTGTCCATGGAAACTGTTTATATTAAAAGAGAGTGCACCTGTGAAACTCCTATGATTCTGTTAGGTTTGAAGGCAACATGAAGATAGAGATTTCTGGCCTCAAATTCCTGTCCTTAGACTGAATTGTCCAAATTGGTAGTTCCCTCTTGCCTAATATGAAATACTCTTTCAATAAAACTCTTCCTTTGTGGGTCATTTATTACTGAAAGGCAGATTACCTGCACACTTGGACCTGTGGAGGGGATTCTGTGGCACAGAGTGGATACTACAAGGATTATTAGAAACCTTTGACCTGGTGTTTATTCCTGCAAAATTCTATTGCTGATTACAACAGAGAAAGTTTACTGCAATTTATTACAGCAGTGTGACGAAAATCCTTTTCTTTCACACAAAACAAGTCTTTTCCTGCAGTCTTTTCCTTTGTTTTAAAAATGAAGTTAGCTGTTTCATAACCAAATTGAGAAAGTATCCCTTAATGTCACAACATCATATCATTAAAACCAACATGAACGCACCTAAAGAAAAGCTAAACAGCTCTTACTGGGCTTAAGGCCTTAATAGCAATACACCCTGCTTCCAAAATGCTTACGTGGCAGCCTTGTTGAAACAGCTATACTTAAAAATTGTCTCAGTTTTGTATGTTTCAAGGGTGCTGGCAACCAGATAATCCAGTTTACACTGAGCGTCACAAACATCAAAACTTCATTGTGACTTTTCATCCTCAAAAACTACTTTGAAATCAGCAGACACTGGGAAGCAATCTAACTGTAAAAAATAGCAGGCTATTTCTAATGACCAGAGCTGTTAACTCAAGCACAGCAGCACAGAGGCACCAGCCATTTATTGCTCTAGAAGCTACTTCTCTGCAGTGATTCACACTCTGGTGACATCACCAACCAATTTACCTAAAAAAACCCTCCAAGTAAGTTGGACAGGAATGTTTCTTTTTCAGCCTCTGTCTGAATCACACCTAGCTGTGACAGCAGATGGGGAATCTACTCTTGCCATTGTGAATGAAAGAACCATATGTGAAAGCAAGTGCTGTAAACATTCATCTGTGTCACATGAGGCCATAGTGAGCTGGCTGCAGCGGATAAAGGTTGGCACTCAAATCACCTTGAGCCAGCGACAACTGCTAAACGGTAAATCACTGAATGTATTAAAGGGGGTAAGGTCAACAAGATGACTGTGATCACATTTCTTTATAGACAATTACAGTGAGAAGCAAATGGGATGATTCATTCCTAAATATAAACAGTATCAAGCACTCCAAAAGCCCAATCCTGAACAGTTTCAAAATCAGGACTGGAAGGARCTTAGCATCTCATAGGAGAAACTCAATAGCTTCTACTATTTAATAGGCTTTAATACCTTAGCTTCAGGTTTACTGATGTTGGAGGGGCTGCATTCCCAGCCTGTCTCCAAGAGCGCACTCACAATTTTAGGTGCTGGGAGCAGGATTATGCACATGGGCCTAACAGATACTGGCTTGTTACTTTTACTAATCCACAACTGTTTGCTTGAAAGATTAATCAGTCAGATTCAAAGGTAAGCAGTACAATACTCCTTCCATCGTTTGTTCATGTTGTCAAGTAAGAATAATTCACATCTTGTTTTGCATCAATTTTTTGTCCATTAGCTTTGGAAGAGATTTCCTAGCCATGTAATTTATATTTGTAATTTGAAAAATACTAACACGAATTACACATACTGATTGAATCACTTGGAATTCATGCACTCACAGGGCTGAGACTTCTCTTGTAATCCTCTGATCATCCTTTCTCTGTCCTTATTTCTACTTTCTGATTTAATAAAGTTGTGGGTTTTTTTTTTTTTTTGTGAGAGGCTAAAATTATGCATATTTCTTCAAACAAAGTTGAATCAATGCAACACAAAAAGGCATTATATTGCTTCTGCTTCAAAATCTCTATTTTCCAGACATCATACGACATCACCTGAGACATGAGTCATATAGACATTGTAAGATTTCTTTTTAGCAATGTTGTAATGAGACAGCAGAGACTGCATTTTCAGCTGCTGCTTCTAAGTCTATGCTTACAAAATATCAGACATTTGTGTATGCAAGTAAGGAGGCATTCTTGCAAATTTGGTATTCTGTAAAAGACTACTGCAGTATTTTCCTTGCACGTACATGATCTACAGTTTTAAATAATTAGAGAACAGTTTAAAATCTCGCTCTGGAAAGTCTACACTGATTCCCTATGAGGAAAGGGATTAAGACTTTTTGAATAGAAAACTTCAAATTCATAAAATAATTTAGGTTGGAAGGGTTCTCAGGAAGTCATCTCCTGGTCAGGTCCAATCCCCTGCTCAAAGCAGGGCTGATTTCAAAGTTGAATCTAGTTTCTCAGGGCCTTATCTGGTTGAGTTCTGAATATCCACAAGAATGGAGATGCCACAAAGTTCCACATATTCTGTGTAATAAAGATACACTGCTTCCTACCATTACTAGGGTCCTTTAAGATAGAATGACTTGAATTGTCTTCCAACATTATGGTTGTTTTACGTGGTCTAAAGACTTCTTATAACACCTATTGGCTTCTAATCTGAAACGTTATAGTAGACGTGTTCCCTATGAACCTAATTTCTTTCACACCTCTACACATCTGTCCATTACTATAAAATATGCCACTTTACCACGTTAGAGTTTGACAAGCACAGTTTTCTAMAGAATCCAGCCTCTAAAGCTGGTGTGTGACTTTTAAAGAGCAGAGTACCTGTTCATTGCTGAGCTACTGCTAAAATCCATCTGCTTTCTGGAGAGCTTGGCACCTAGCAAACTGTTCCTGCATTATAGTTCACYAAAACATTCCAACAATTTCAAAATTTGACTTCTCTTCTGTATTTCTTTATTTTACTTTATTTTCTTTATTTTACTTTGCAATAGCTTCCTACTCAGTTATGACTAGGGATTCTTGAAAATGTGTATGCTATCTGTATTTGAGGGAAAAGAAATGAAAATCAGCTTTAATGTATTCTTTGTTACAGATGGTTTGGGGATCAAATCTTGCTGCTTGACTGATTTTAATGGGAGTTATTGACCTGSTTCTTTTCCTTAGTAATGCCAATGGGAGCTTTTGACTTGGCTTCAAGGTGGATCAGCGCTGCATATGAGGAAGCTTCCTGCTTGCTTGCAGGAATTGGTTAATAATTGGTTGCAGACCAAAATGGGGCAGAAGATTTTTTTTTTCCCCTTAGGTAACTATGCAAGTAAAACACAGTGAAAGTGCATTTGGGACTTACTGCCTTAGAATACACAGCACCTTACAGATATGAGAACTTTGTCAAAAACAGTACTTTTCATTTTGACATCTTCAATTACACAACAGATTAATATGTTATAGGTGGCCAACCACACATTATTTTCTACTAAAGCTAGAAGAAAGAGGATGTGTTTTGAAGTTGTCTGAGCATTCCAAGTTCTTGCACAAACATTCACTTTTTCTGCGGATATTGGTCCTTTCTACATGTTCTCTCAGAGATGCGCATGCAGATCTAACCATGGGAAACACCTGGCTGGAACCCAAGGCATACATTAGTCCCATTATCCTGAAAGAGACTAGAACTCCATCTCAGATCTAACACATACACATAGTAGACAATAAGAAAGCATTTGCTTTCCAATTGTCTCCACTACAACAATAATGGTTAAGACTCACTAATATGCTTATATTTTAAGGTCATTTTTGTTATTTATCACCGTAGAGGACCCCACAGACTTTAGATCTTAATTTTTAAGGACATCTTCAAAGACAAGCACTTATAAGTAAAATTTGCCTTCCAGCATTTTGGAAGCTCAGTGAGAACACATGGAGGGATTTTGTTTCTTAAAGATCAGTATCATTAGCAAAATTTTAGGCAACACTGTTTTCCTGTTACCTTAACTAGACAACATCTTTGGGAAATACAAAATACTGTGAAGAGATAAGATTATAAAAAGAGAAAGGRAAACCCAGAGAGATTTTCCAGATCATGTTTAATTGCAGATAGTACAACTGGCCCATTCACCCATCCTGAGGAAGGGAAGAGAATTCAAGAAGAGTCTCTAGGAAATGCACTGATGGAGTCAGACAGTATGGACCAACCAGACCAGTAGAGTTCCTAGGACTCTCTTGTCCACAGTGTGTAGCAAGGGTGGGAAAAAATCATGTTGTTCCCTTCCCTAGTGAGTGATCATATAAGGACCTCACCATAACTGCAATTACAGGCAGAAGTTCTTGGAACACCTCCACACAAACAATACATTGTGCAGCTTTGTTCTTTGTACACCTTTTAGAGAAAAGTGGGTAAGTTAAATATTTGTCTATACCATATATAATGCATGCCCAGAGGTGGACCAGGATACTCACAGGAGACTTTGCTAATTTGGCAAACTATATTCCCTTATCCTCCCTGATTAATCTGCACCTGCTCATGATAAGGATTTAGGGCACCATCAGATTGATGATCAGAATGGTGCCTTTTGGCTTTATAATCTATGCATCTATGAAATAAGAGSGGTATTCATAGAGAGCATTTCACTAACCATCTGACTTGCTGACTCATCCTAAGCTTCCCAATGTCCCATTCCAAAACCAGATTAAAAGAAAATGATTTCCTGCTTGTTTCCCAAAAAGCTGAGGAATATTTAGGTATATATTTATATATTTAACAAAAAACAAGAACAAACAAAAAAAACCCAAAAAAACCCAACCAACCAAAAAAAACCCCCACATCACATTTTTCAGAGAATTGCATATTATAGTACTTGACTTCCTAGCAGCTTTATGTTAAGGTTGCTCCATGCATTCTCACTGATGCTATTTTTGCTACCTTACTCTAAACTGTTCTCCATGCCAAAATACATTTTTAGGAAAAGCAGTTTTGTTAATCTGACAACAGGTACATGAAAGCTATCTTTTGCCTTGTGCCAAGAACAAAAACTCCTAAGTTTCTGTTTTGCTGCTGAGAAGTTGCCTCTGCATTTGGTAAGTTACCTGCAACTTCAGCAGGATATAGACAGTAAGTTTTTTCCTTGTCCTTGTTTCTGTCTTGGCACCGGTAATGCCGGAAATAACTGAGGAGATTAAAGCTTGTCCAAAACGGTCTATTTTCCCTTGCACCTCCAATCTGGATTAAGTGCACTCAATGTCCCAACAATACAGCATTCTAATTATCTGTTCAGATACTGTATTTTAATTGAAAAAACACATTTTAATAATGAAAACCATTTATGACATTTATCTGCTCAATCACTCTGTTAGCAAGTAGTTTCCTAAAACTTTTTTCCATACTATAGACTCAAGTACATATGATGATAACTTGGTGGAAAAGCAGCTCAAATATATTTGGAAGAAATTGCTGGCATAATGGCAAGGGTTTCAAATAGCGGTATTCGCTTTCAGAGCGGGACTGTAGAAGAAAAGTGAGTTACTAAATAAGCAGAGAAGGAGAAATCAAGAGCCTGCTTTCTGTTGCTGGCTAGATCCTTGACACATGAATAAGAGATGAAATCATAAAACTAAGAAGAAATATGAGCTGTTAAAAACAAGTCTACATAAATAGTAAATCTTGTTTGACAGACTTAGTGAAATTTACTTAAGGGCTAATGCAGAGGATGCAGGAGGCTGAACAAGGCAGGAAATAACATAATCCACATTCATGAAAAGACACCTGCTGCCTTACAGCCTAGCGGGCTAGTAAGTGAAGGTAGCAACAGTAACAATACTGAGCAAATAACACCAAAATGTGAAAAAGGAGTCATAGGAGGAGTATTGAATGGGTCATCACCTGGACCTACACCACAGTAGTTTTCAGCATTTGTATCATATGAGTCTGAGGAAAACAGCCTTCAATTTATACTGTATACTGATCTTTGCCTCTGGCCTTGAAGGGCTAAGTTGTTGTACCTGCTATTGAAGAAGTCATGGCATCTTAAAATAGAATTAAGAACAGATTGCCAACATGGTTTTTTTCCTGCTGTTGTCAGTGACCTACAAGATCCATTTATAAATATTGCTCCCAAGTTTCTCTAGGCCCTTACTCATCAGTGCGGAAAGGCCAAGGACTGTTACTGCTGCAGCGCAGCTGAAGAAAATTATTTCCACCCAGAGAAGAGGGCAGTGACCTGCTTTGCTCTTATATTAGCCAACTGGCATCTGTGCAGAGCTTTCTTGATTAAGACCTCAGATCTGCTTCTACTAAAGGTAAGATTACAGTGTAAAATTAAGAAGGGCTGCCCGATAAGTTTGTTTTACTTTGAAGCTGGAGAATAGGATACTACCTAGCCACAACAACTGTTCAGGGCAGATTGAGTATTGTCCATCCAAAATGTTATTTCTTACATTATTTCCATGTTCTCCTTTCCTTTTTTCCAGAATATTGCTTATTAGTGCTTGGTTTCTCCACATCTGAAACAGTTCACAGAAATGTGCCAGCCATGGAGTCTACTCTCCCTGATGGCCCTCAACATCATGAAGGGCTCAAATCAAAAGAAAGCTCTACTGTGACACCTGTGAGACTGATGCCATCTACCTACTTACAAGATGTAGAATTCCTGTTGGAATGAGGCATGGTTTTCCTCTTCAGATAAGGTGTTATGGCCACTGTTTTTAGCTGCAGTAAACCAGAACTGGTATCTTTTGGCTGAGGCCAACTGTATGAGATTCAACAAGGCCAAGTGCCGGGTCCTGCACTTCAGCCACAGCAACCCCATGCAACGCTACAGGCTTGGGGAAGAGTGGCTGGAAAGCTGCCCAGCAGAAAAGGACCTGGGGGGTGTTGGTTGACAGCCAGCTGAACATGAGCCAGCAGTGTGCCCAGGTGGCCAAGAAGGCCAATGGCATCCTGGCCTGTATCAGAAATAGTGTGGCCAGCAGGAGTAGGGAAGTGATCGTGCTCCTGTACTCGGCACTGGTGAGGCCACACCTCGAATACTGTGTTCGGTTTTGGGCCCCTCACTACAAGAAGGACGTTGAGGTGCTGGAGCGTGTCCAGAGGAGGGCAACGAAGCTGGTGAAGGGTCTGGAGAGCAAGTCTTACGAGGAGCGGCAGAGGGATCTGGGACTGTTTAGCCTGGAGAGGAGGCGGCTGAGGGGACACCTTATCACTCTCTACAACTACCTGAAAGGAGGTTGCAGCGAGGTGGGTGTTGGTCTCTTCTCCCAAGTAACTCGCRATAGGACGAGAGGAATGGCCTCAAGTTGTGCCAGGGGAGGTTTAGATTGGACATTAGGAAAAATTTCTTTACTGAAAGAGTGGTTAAACATTGGAACAGGCTGCCCAGGGAAGTGGTGGAGTCACCATCCCTGGAAGTATTTAGAAGACGTGTAGATGAGGCGCTTAGGGACATCATTTAGTGGGCATGGTGGTGTTGGGTTGACGGTTGGACTCGATCTTAAAGGTCTTTTCCAACCTTAATGATTCTATATTAAGCTCCAACTTCGGACTGGGCACAGTCTGGTACATTTACTCAGTGAGTATGTAATATGCCAAAAACAAAGCTTCTTTTCAATTCCTACTCCCATGCTTGCATCAGACTGAATTGTATATAATATGAATAGTGGTTTCTCTAAAGTGCCTGAGCTTTCAATGCCTCCTTGAACATCAGCCCGGTAATGCTAAACAGCAAGTACAACAGGAAGTAAATAAGCATGACCAAGCAGTAATTATTCAACCCAGGGCAGCACACATAGATTGAACTTAAAGAACAATTTAAGCTTCCTTCTTCGGTTTGCAACTCCCAGCTACAACAGGTACATGCCTGTGAGATGTGCCTTCAGGGGTAAGTCTCTTTATTAAGTGGGCCACTGCATCAGATGTCAACTGTTTGTTGACAAACCTGAACATGAGAAAGTAAGTTATATACTGGGTCTTATCTGCTATGGAGCAATCTGGCAGTATTGGTTGTGGATATCAATGGATAAGGACACTAAAGTGAATGCAAAACGCTGACAGAAAGCACAGTAATTACTCAGGGCCTGATCTACAGTGAGGATGCATTAGCTTTAGTGACAGTATTCCTCATAAAATTTCATTATTTCATGAGATTTATTCTGCGTTAGGGTCCTGACCCTGTTCCCAGATTCTACACGAACTGGAAACATGAAGTTGCATGATGGTCTAATACACAACTTGCCAGTTTAATGAGTTGGGTTCTTTTAATAGCTAATGCACTGCAGTGTGTTTTGGCTGAGTCCCTAAGATGTTTCAAAAGCCCAATTATATCTTATAAGGTCAGTAGGCACTTATTTTTAAGAGCCCACGATTCAGTATATGCTTGGGTTCAATGCTCCCTGTAATGTTTTGATGTTTGTTATAAAAATTGCTACAGTGATTCATTTGCATGTATTTCTCCTTCATTTGAAAGGGAATCGTTTAGCATGGCTATTTTAAGGGTTGTTAAGTGGAATATCCTAGGTGTGAACACTCTGAAAAGATAAATGGAAGCATTTAATATTTATGCTATTTTACTGTGTCTCAGTCACATAAAAATCAGATCACTATCCTACAGCTCTTGTTTTAAAAAGACAGCACTAAAAGTAATAAAATGTAGCAATAACTGATTTGTTAACACAGGTGATGATTTAAAGATAAACAATTCAGAAGCACAATTCCAGCACACTTACAACACTGAAAGTCTGCTGAAACAATGCTGAAATAAAGGAATACAAAAGAAAAGACTCTTCTACCTTCAGGCAACTATTTTACAGAGTGCTTGCTTCAGCCATAGCTGCATCTGAAGTGATTTTGTGTTGCATTAACCTCTTGCTCCTGCTTCCAGTACATCCTGAAGGTGTAGTTCATGTGTTCTGGCAGTGACAATAGTTTACAGAGTTCCCCTGTCTTGCTTCCCCCAGTATTATGCCTACACAACTGCTTGTAGCGTCACAGTACAAACCTAATCTTTGATCCTTGTGCTAGCATAAAGGGACAGTGAAATACAGCACAAAATCTCCTCAAATGGGCTTTGCTGCAGAAATCAGACTGTTGTCAAAATACAGCCTCACAAGACTGCAGGCAAGATATTGATCTCAATTTCATGAGCAATAAAACTATGGATATGAATATGCRTATTTCACCAAATCAGAGCTGTACTACATCCAGTACCAACTCAGGAACTGACTGGTACTGCTGTTCACGGGGTCCACACACAGTGGCATAAGGACCCTACAACAGCAACCCTGAGTGATAATCACAGCTTCATGTTAGATGCCATTAGCTCTGGTAGATACTTCTTCAAGCCTTAAACTATGAGACTGAACACACCAATCAAAATTGTCTTAGTGTCAACCAGTATAACTTTAGATAGTCTTCTTGCCCATATATAGATCTAGTCCCTTTTTGAATCTAAGTTCTCAATCCTTAAATTTCAAGAATCAGGATCCACTGTGGTAGATGGTCAAAGTGATTCTTTGTTAATAGTATTTKGGATCAGGCTCACATAGATACACCAATCAGTGCATTTGTAAAATTTATAATAAGTGTTCAACTTCTGGCATAACTTGGGTCTCTGACTGAATTCTGAAAGACTATTTGTATGCTTAGAGTTGAAGTTAACAGATATATTAATCATTTCCCTAGAGGTTTTGAGGAGTGTAACASAGCTATTTTTTCCTCCTCCAAAACATTTGCCAAACTTTATTGACAATAAGTTTTTATAAGTACAGACATTTTATATGAACCAAAATTCACCAGTTAATTGTTTCAAGTTGTTCACCTACTTCTAACAGTGTCTAGTAGTATCCCATATTAGGGTTAAACCTTCATTCTCAGAACTGAAACTTGGCTGCTAAATATAAACTTGAGCTTAATCCAAGCTCTTGCTTCAAAAATGTTAGTTTATACAGCTGACTGTGCTAAGTGGGGATGGAAAGCTGTTATTGCTGAAGAAGTTCCTTACTATTTTAAAGCAACTTTACCAGCTGTATCTCTCACTGTCACATTGCTATTCATAGCTAAAAATACGTGGAATATTTTTTCCTTTCTCCCCAGAGCAGTAGATGAGAGCAGTGAAATGGCTAGGGGTTTTCACAGCTGACATTCTGTACGTCCATTGACATATTTGGCTAAGAACAAGGTTGAGTGAAGAAATATGGGCAAAAATAATCCATGAAGATTAAGCTGAAGATAAAACAAACCCTTGACTTGCTCATAAAGGTCTATTAGAGCACTGAGAAGACTGTATGTCCCCCCAAAAGAGGGGGACGCACCCACGCCACCTGATGTGACAGTCGTATAGCGGCTGCTTTCCTCCTCCTCCACTAGGGTGCAACTTGATCTAGCCTTACCTGTCCTTTAGAGTTTGATCCAACTCCAGCTGTTAATACTCAAATCTTCACATGTGCTTGGTTATTGGTTATCCTTCTCATGGATTCCAAAATGCAAAGAGAGCAAAGCCAAATTTAGCTGCCAGTTCAGGATTTCCTACTCTGAATATTCAGAAACACTTCCACAAATTTTCTTCCACTCTATTCCCAAAATTGGTGAAGGAGGTATAAATAACTATCTTGCTGCATATTAATAATGACCAAAAAGAGCTAGAAAGTTTTGGTCAATATTAATAATTATTAATACTAAGACTTCCTCAAGTGGGACCTGCTTCTGTTAAGAGCTATAGCTCTACGTAACAGATTGTTGGCCTGGGTCTCATTGCAGAACTGGAATTTAATCTCCAGTTTTTCAGACAAGAAGGTGCTTCCAAATGAGGCAATTTGATCTTGTGCTCTTCTTATTTAGTGTATTTGTCCATGACAGGCTCCCTTCTCCTTTGGAGGAAGTGCTGCTTTGGTCTCTTCTTGATCTCAGTGACTATTTGCTTGTGTACTAAGGACAGACAATGCAAAGAAGCAGCTGAGAGGACAGAAGGCAAGCCTACAGTGATTTCTGCAGTAATTTCAGCATCATTGTTGGTACCATTGGAACTATAGGTATGTAACTGTCCATAAAACCAGAAATCTGAATCTATTTTTCCATCAGAAAACCTACATCCCTATTTTACAGCTAATAACATTTCATTGCTGATAATCTCTACATCAAGTTCTGTTTATTTCCCCTTTACTTCCTTAATTTAAAAAAAATATTTAGATGAAAAACAGTGAGGACTTTTACAAATTATTCTGGTTAAAATTTGCAAGTGTCTTTAAATATTTTTCTTTCCATTTTATTCCCCCAGCAGGTTTCCTTGTGCTAATTATCTTTGTTCATTTGTTCTTCTTGGGAGTAAATAAAAAAGCTCATTTGACAATGCTGTTACAGTCCAGAGTATGCTTTGGCAAAATGAGATAGTTTATTTTACAAAAATGCTCGTGAATGCATGGACCAGCAAAACTGTGCTATATTCACTTCAGTACATAAGTGTGTTATTGGGGCATGCAAAATTTAAAAGCCAAACTCAAAGATAGATACCATCAGGAAATTTCCTTAAGCCAAGAAAACATTAGAACTGGAATTACTTGTCATCCTAGTTTGAAAGTTTGAGTTGTTTTAAAAGTAACAGGGTAAGAGCCAGAAAAAGCCAGAGACTTGGTGTTGGAGTTTACACCATTTTCAGTACAAGAAATGCCACTCTTCTTTTCTCTTCAGGGGTCASATCCCAGAAAGTACAAAAAAAGAGAGTGTTTCACTCTGCTCCCATTTAAGTCAAAGGTAAGACTCCTCTCAACTTGGATGAAAGCATACTCAGGCCAGAGAGAAGCAGCACAAAGTAGAAGTTAGTTTGGTCTCCATGGCAGCCTAATTAGGTAGAATTTGTTCCCCCTTTTCCCACATAAGGTACCTATTATTAGAAAATAGCCTTGTGCCCCTGATGAGAAAAGTAGCATTACTGTGTGTGGTAGTACAATAGAACATGCTGATCACATTGTCTATGGATAATTCACTGTATTTCTCCATTGTATGACTGACTGCATTTTTACACAACTATTACTGCTAAAAAAAATTTTTCATCCCTGTTTCCTCAAACACGAATTTCTCCTCCCTACCCCCTAGCTTCTTGCTCCTAGTTATCAACTGACAAGATCAAAAGCTTAAAAAGTACTCTTCTGCTCTTTATGCTCCATACTCCAGTACAAGTGGGAAATGAGGACATTTGCTTTAATAAAGAACTACATTAGAGAGCTACAGATTTGTGTGGGAAGCTTTTTAGCAACTTTGTACCCATTGTGAATTTATGGGACGAAAAGCAATTCAACAGTAACTGGTGATTAGAGCTTATGAGTTTTATTGTTCTATAAACTGTATAAATCCAATAAAGTTTATTCAATATTGCAATTAAAAGACCCTTTGGTTTTATCAGATAAGCCAAGTGATCTGTAAGCTAAACTGTTCACTGAAGTGTTTCCTTAGTTACTCCTAAACAGTACCCGTGGCGTGTCAGACAACAAATAAGCATTGTAATAAATTAAGGCAGTAGCATTAGCGCTCATTTTGTATCCCCATTCTTCAATAATGAAATTCAGTAAGAAGAGAGTACTATTGTTCTATATTGTTCTCTACAGCTATAAAACATCAACAAGCAAACCACCAATAAGCATGAAAATGTGAATTTACTGGGGCCATATACTAATCCAAATGTTTAAATGGCCAAGGAATCTCTTCTGTAATTGAAACCCCTGTGTTGGTGCCAGACTTCTACAGGGTTGTTGACGCTTCATCTTGAAAGATTCTGCCTGTCATCTGGAACAGCACAAATACTTTGTCTATCCTAACTGCAGAGAAAAGCTAGCAAGGTTAAATTAGCCATTCTACTTTGCAGTAGGGTAGTTTGGGGTAGTCATGGTRCACATCAGCTGATGGATGGTAACTTCTCAGGACAAACTAAATCAATCACTTCGCCTCTTTTCTGATAACTTAGGTGTATAGGATACAGTTACATTCTCCTCCAAAGTCATAAACGCTTTTAACAAAATGTGACTTTGCTGTTACTCACATGGCAGATGCCAGAGATCCTAGGGATCTCTGGATCCAAGGAAAACTTGTGTTTTGGTGGGAAAGGTAAGTGTACCTATTTCTGAAACAGCTCTAGCAAGTACCTTTAAACAATCTTCAGTTTATGGGAGGTCAGTTTTTTAGCTACATGTACAGGAACCAGGCTTTTCAAAGGGGAGAGTTTCATAAACCAGCAAGAATTATCACTCTTCCTTGAAAAGTAAGAACTAGAGATTCTCATATACTTCCTGTTGTGAAGGGAAGAGGCAAACTGGTTTACATGCCAGTCTTCCTGTGCCCTTCCACTCTGAACTGTTTTGTTTGTTTATGTTCTGTACCTGTCAATCACTTCCTCTTGTATCCACTAAAAATATACTACTTTTGTCACCTGGTACTTAAACTTTCTTAATCAAGTAAGAACATGCTGTCTTACTAGTCCAAGGTGGGAAATATTTTGCATGACTATTTAGAGTGAAGCTGTTTCTGTGTCAGAAACCAGCAACTACATGTTCACAATATAAGAGGGAAGTGAACAGTGAGAACTCATCTTGAGTCAAGCAGCAGGAATTCAAACACCTATTTTTTTAACCTAGTAGCAGTAAGCGTCTTCTCATTAGCTAATCCTAAAGTTGAACATGATCAACAGCTTTCTGTAAAACTGCGATCTATACATTTGATCAGCAGAAAAGTTAGTTTTACTGCCTGATGGAAATTACTTTAAATAAATGCAGTCTATGCTTACAGTGGCACTTAAGACTAGTGGAATGAAACTTCAGCCCCTTTTTACTGGGTTGCTATTTGAATGATCCTCTTTGGGAATTGATATACAGCCAGTCAGCTGAGMCTGCTTTTGCCAATTTAGACTTCTGATTCATAATTCATAGAAAATAAATACCCACTCTGAGTGGTTTAAATGAGTGGTTTTGTACTTTTGTAACAAAGAAGGGAATTTTGTATGAGGGAATTTCCTTGTTTTGTAATGAGGGGAGGGAAGCTTTCTTATAATTGAGGCTGATTTCATAGTTTTGAACTTGTAAAATAATTAAATCCACCACCTGTATGTTTGGACCTATTTTTAGTAACTCTTAACTGGAAATACAGCTGAAATACAGCAGCTGATAGGGCAGGGAGATAGTGGAAGTGTACCCAGGAGCATGCAGTACAGCATGTTCTGTTTAGGCTTGGTACTGAACCCTGCATAGAAATCAAACCAAAAACCAAAAACCCATGTAAAGTGAAAAGGACATTTTTCAGTCATTTTTGGAACTGAGAAATCCCATCTAGAAAAAAACAAATAACTGAATTCAGGTAGAAATATTGTGGGAGACAATTTTATAAACCTGTGGAAGCTCGCAGGACTGCTCTGTCCCAAGAGCTTTCCAGACAAATAATGCAATAGAGGAGGAGCTAAAATGAGTTAATAGGTAGGAACTCCTTTAAGTTAATCTAATGAGATTTTTTGGGACAGAACCAACTCACACCTTGAATAAAAAGGTTCTGCAAAGCAGACACAAGCTCGAAGAGAAAACTTTGATGAAATTTACATTTTGCTTACTCAGAAAAGGACCAAGTTTAATTTAAATACAGAGCATTCAGAGCAAGAGGGACACTCCCCTTCCTTATCCAGGGATTA
This sequence comes from Phoebastria nigripes, assembly GCA_035582835.1. Lineage (NCBI taxonomy): Eukaryota > Metazoa > Chordata > Aves > Procellariiformes > Diomedeidae > Phoebastria > Phoebastria nigripes. The sequence goes on from JAYKAV010001776.1 coordinate 1,585,975, forward strand.
TTACCCTTTGAAAGACAACCTATCATTTATGTCTTTTTTTAATGACTTAGATAGTTTTAACTTTTTTCTAGCATATATTTCTGCCAAGTATGAGTAAAATGATCAGGAGAATGAAGAAAATATTAGCATTTTTCATGGCACAGGATTCTGAATATGCTAGATGTCAGGCAATTAGTCCATCTGATTAGCTTCCTTACAAAGTTTATTTTTAAATTTGTTCCAGGAAAATTATGTATTTCCCAGCAAAATTATCACTAATGTGCTTAATCAACAGTTTTGATGCAGTTGGATAAAGCTTCCCCTAACAGATATTCAGGGATTCCCTTTTTCTTATGAGTATTCATTTCCTTACAATGGTAATACCTACAAATGAACCAAGTCTCTTATCGATATTTGGCACATATTTTAGATGGAGCCCTTTGGAGAATACTATTTTGTTTATCTAAACTGTAAGAGAATTTAATATCATTTCAAAAGTATCCCTGGGAGCTATTCAGGTCCGCTTTTCCTTGTAGCCTTGGAAGGACTTCTTTCCTTGCAAGGAGCATCACTGCAAGGATATTAGTGTATTTAGCTGTGAAACTCACAGTAAAAAAATTTAGCCTTTATTATTAAATTGCACAGCTTGGATTAAACAAACAGGCAATGAGAAACAATCTCTAATTTGTCATGAAAGATCAAAAAAGACTGAGTGATAGATAAGAGGTTAATGGTAGGTAAGAAGCAAGTTAGGTCTTTATCATTTCCGAAACAAAATCCTTCCTACACAAAATGTAAAGAACTGTACCACAGGTCCTCAACTGATGAATCTGATGAAACAGAGATGATATTATCTAATGATAGATATTTTCACAGCTCTAGATTCAAGGAAAGCACACTGATTAGTGCTATGACATTTGCTTTGGGCAGCCACATGTTGTTTATTCAAATGTAACAAGAGTTGCCTAAACTGCTTTACCAATGTGTCTCCAGGACATTAGCATTCTACTGAAGTCATTAAGATGAACTTCCTATTTTTAGCAGTCCAGAAAGCATATTCTGCCAGAATTACGTTAACATTCAAGAAGCAAGCAGTTAGGGGAGCTGAAATTGCATTTGTTAAAATCTAAAGCCTGACAATTCTAATGTCAGATGTTTATAGTGACACGCTGATGATTTTGACAAGTCCTCTCAATCTCCCATACATAATTTTTGCTTTCATGATGGAAGTGTGCAATACTTACTCAGACCCAGAAATAACACCAGCTAAAAAAGGGGCCAAATGAGACAAGTTTCCAGTCCAAAAGCAGCTTAAAAAATGAGCAACAAATGATTAAATAAACAAACCAAAAATGAGAATAGAGCCACCAGTGTACAAGGAATGTAAACATGAAGTATATTTTTAAACTTTTTTCCATCCCCAGAATGGTGCAACACCTTAAATAAGGCAAATGTTTGCTCTGGAACAGAAACAGAGATTTGTAAGCACCATCCTGATCTTTTCAATTGATGTACAAGTGCATCTATATTGACAAAGTTCTGTTAGTCTAATCCACTCAGTAAACCAGTAATGATCCATTAGTATCCAATTTGTGGAGTTTAAGATATTCCTAGGTGTACACATGGATACACATTTCCATTTTGTATGTATCTACAAAAATAGACATATTCAAGTTCCCATTTCACAAAGAGATGACTAGTTAGCCTAGTAACTACACTCAAGTAGAAATCTGTGATAGGAAAATGCATTCTCACCTCCTCTGACAAACGTATCACCTCTGAGGTTAAATGAAAAGTCAGGTTATTCAAGTGTACCCCAATCTTTCATATTGTCACCTATTTAGATCAAAGATTCCTCTTTTTGTTTGTGCAGTTGGGAACCCAACAAGGCTTACAATCTCAACTGAGGCATTTGGATATGAAACTAATATAAAAATATTTCTCCTACTTCTAATACTAGTACTTAGCAGGAGAGCTTAGTGTAATAATTGTACAACGGAGGTTTAGTCCTGGACAATTTTCTTGTTTGTATACAACAGAGATAACATTCAGGCTTTGATATATAGTGTCACATGCAAGTAAAAGGCAGTGATTTTAAATGGAAATGCTATACATTTAAATATTTTTATTCTTGTAATCAGTTAGGGAAAACAATAGAAATCTCCTTCTGAAGTACCTGTTTCAAGAGGCAAAATGTTCTCCTGGAAACTTGCTCCTCATTTTTGAGATTGCTATACAGTTCCTTCCACCTCTAGAAATATCACTAATTACATATTTCAGTCACTAAAATGCATGATCACCCTGAAGAGATATGTGGCCATACAGACTGCTAATAGAGCAAATAAAGCAATTAGACTGCTATCCAATCCATGCATCTACTCTAATATTTTTATTTAAATGTCATTATTTCCTTGGAAGCTACAGATTTCATACATTTCATGAGAATGTATTTTTCTCTCCAAATTGTTTAGTAGTAATTTGTACAGTTGTAATATCCCATCTTGCTTCCCCCCCAAACTGCAGGTGGGGAAAAGAACAGCCATATTAGGTCAAATCATAGGTTCATTGAGCCCAATAACCTGGGAAGAGTATAACAGTAGGGCTGTAGAGAGATCCCTGAAGAATATTCTCCAACACCAAGGGATTTGCAAGACTTAATAAATGTTGGACTCTATGATCTTAAGGGTCTTTTCCAACCTAAATGATTCTATGATTCTTTACCAAAAGTACATGGGACTCCTTTTCCACCCATTTAACAAAAACTTAAGGTAATTTGCATTGCCTCCCACTTGCTGCAGGAAAACGACATGCACCAAGACCACTGCCACTGCTTAGCTGGAGCGTGGTAGCTGTTATGCTGCAGTTACCTGATTGTTCACATGAGCCATAACACTGCCAGAAGGGCTTCAAACAGTGGAAGCCACAGTGAGAAAGAGATTAAGGACCTGGGTCTGAGGTTACAAATGTACAAATAACTTGGGGTATTAAGTGTTGAGGCTTGAGAAACAGCAAGGATTGAAGGTATAACTTGCCCTGTAGAACCACCACATAACATCAGATCTTGCTCTTAGGTAAAATAAAACAGCTTCTTTGAAGTCACATATAGACTGGTGTCTTAAAGAACTGAAGCTTATGCATCTATGCACTTACATATTTATGCATAATCACTTGTGCATCTRTCAGTCTCAAAACAAATTTTTAATCCAGTGGACACTTTCACATAAGTTTAACTTACTAATAGTGTTATATTTCTGTAACAACCCTGCAAATTATGAGGCCTGTGTCCAACAGAAGAAAAAACACACAACCCCTGGACAGCAGACTGTTCAGTCACCATGTATATGGCTTCAGATCAGCTACAGAACATACTGTGTGTAACTCAGCCAGCTGGCCAAAGACAGACAAGTAGAAAACATGGGACAGCTGAGTGTACTGCAATGAAAAGCTAGTGAAGGGTAGCAGAGAACCCTAGGAAACATGGAAAGGATCTGGGGAATTTCCGTGAAGGTTATGGGAGATGTGGGAGAGCTGGAGATGATATAGTGAGATGAGGAGGCTTTGTGTTTATAAACTGATGCCTTTTTGGCCTCCCCAACTTCAATTCAGCACATGCCCTGCAGGTTTCAAGAAACTAGATAAGCAGAAAAGTAGAGAAAGGACAGAAGATGACCGCCATTGTTTTTTAGATATTAAAAAAACCTATGGAGGAGAGATTTATGAGCAACTACAAACACAGGAGACATTTCAGTTAGAACTCACTCTTCTCAGCACTAAATAATCCCTAGTCTAGATTTATCTCCCATGTAGATTTTCTGATGTCTAATAAGTGCACATTCAGCTCTTCCTGTGTCATTTCCCTACCATGTAATATGGATTCATATATAATATATATTCATATATAAAGTTTCAGCCTTCTATAATTCACTTCAAAAGTCCATCAACCACAGGAAGCAAATCCTTAGACAACCAAGTTACAGTAATGTCTTCCAGTGAGAGTGGCACTACTTGTTTCTCTTGAAGATCTTTTTAGATGATCTGCATTACTTTTTACTCAGTCTAATACTGTCTTTCAAGTACAAGGTACCTTTATTACCATCTTGCCTGCATATCTTGTACCTGGGAAAGAGAACGTTCTGCACATACCTAGTTTGTCTGAAGACAAAGAGCATTCAACTATTGATTTCAATGCAAAAATTACATTCATGATGTGCATTCTAAAGCTGTAGTTTCACAGTCATTTTAGATTTCAATAAAATTGCATTGTCACTGAAAGAACAGATCTTCCAAACATCTCCCTTTTCTTGTGCAGAGCAAGCATTCAGACAAGCAGGGAACAAGATTAGCACCAGTATTTGTCAGTCTGCTTCAARGAAAGGATCTTTTCCATCTAGACTTGAACTTTCTCTTTTTCCTGAGGCCTGACAGTCTCTCTGACAGTCAGACATCCCAACTTTTGACTGCTTCCCATCACGTACTCATCTTACTAGGCAGAGCCAACTGTTTCAAGCATCCAGATAGGGCCCACATACCCTAATTGGGTTCCTCATGCTATTTCCTTGCAAATACTGCCAACTTAAACAGTTCCTATTCTCAGCTGCACCCACATTGCTCCTTCCACTGTGCCAGCACAAATGATGTGCCAAATTGTGGTGAACAAGATCAGGGAACCAATCCATCTTAAAATAATGTTAAAAATAAATGCTTAAGTGTTTTAGATGGTCACAGTTTATTCCAAAGGAGTCCTTCACTGCTGTCCACATAAGGTGGTGACAATTAACAGGTTTTAAAAGATGAAACATTTCCCTAGATTAAGTATGATGCGTGAGTCAGTAGCTCTGCCTGCACTGAGTGAATATCACACATGGGCTTAGAGCTCAGGAATTCTCAGATAAAAAGATTAGTAAAAAGCCCATATTTAGTAACCAAAGCAGAAGTAGCAAGAGTAAGAATATACAAAAATAGTAATAAAAAGGAATCCAGTAAAGTGAAACAGCAAAGTCAATAAGACACCTTGCACTTTGAGGCTGGGAACACACATTTTCATTGTGTGCCTGGCACAGTGGGAATCCTGGATCATAGCTGGGTCCTAACTGGTACAATAGGAATGGAAATAGCATAGAAATAAAGACTGACTCCTCCCCATACATTCTCAAAAATAGCACATCCTCAATAGAACAAAGTCACCTTTTTGGGGAAAGCAAACAAACAAAAAACCAATAAAAAACAAAACACATTTTGAAACACACCCTCAGGCAAAGTATTAATTTCACAACACTTAGCAACTATAAACCTAACTGGTAAAATCAGTCCTTTCCTTTGTTCAAGCCACTGAGCTTTTTAGTTTGGAATTCATCTGAAGAAGCCCTGAGAAGCAGACACTGCTATGGGGAATACACCAAATGCCTTGGAGGAACAATAATCATATAAATATTGTGTGCAAAGCACCAGAGGAGGGACAGAATTACTATGGTCATTGAAGCAAAGTCTTGCGGCCATGAGAACTGCCCATGCAAGCAATCCATAAAATAGATCGTTGATATTTTTGCATATCATCTGCATGACATTTGAATGCAAAAAAAAAAGTCTCTACATTTTGTGCTTTCAAATGTTTACATACAAGTCATAGCACCACTGCTACAGGAACTGAAAGCTGAATTCACTTATGCATACAAATTTAGAAAAAATCCTCAGTTTCAAAGATTAAGGAAAAGCCTGCATCTCTGTCTGAAGTTAGCAACTGAGGTGTGTCTCTAAAACTGGGCAATCAACTAGCTTGAGCAAACTCTTTCTRTAATAAAAAGAGCAACCTCACAGATGATACTGTTAGCAAACCCTGAGTAGGAAAAAYTGCCCTTATTCCTTTTGTTTGTCCTGTCCTTTGGCCAAGCACATATAGAGCACACATTTTAATAWGAAAGCTAAATTGGGAAGGCATTGAAAAGGCAACTGTGAGATTCCCTTCCCTGCTGGCCAGGGCTCCCTGTCACTCACAGGAAGGGCACCAGAATTGCAGAAAAACAGAGGCAAGATGACTACCAAGGATGAGGCTAGTTCAAGCCTTGCCCTTTGATTCCTTCCATTTGCTGAAACCTTTTCATGAAGGCAGCATTACTGCATCACAGCAACATCGCTACACACAAATAGCCTCCTTGACAGGGAAAACTAGAAAGAATGGCAGAAACCAGCCTTTGGCAAGGTGGGATTTTAACATTTGAGTATCAAAGTTATGCATCAACCTACTGCCTTGGCATACCTGGTGCTCCTGAGGGGTCCTGTGCTGTCAGGAGAGCTGCCAGCTGCCTCAGGCCGGGCACATCCACGTCAGACAGCACCCTCCTCAGACCATGGAGGCAGCCGCCCCAGAGCAGCCCTGGGGCACCAAGATGGCCACCTCACCATCGGTGGCCACAGCCTCCTCAGAACTAGGTGCTGGCAGGAAAAACAGCCTCCTCACCAGGCAGATCCACAGCGAGAAGAGAGGTCCAAGGCCACGTCAGAAAGCCAGTCCACAGGTGAGGGTGCAGATGAACCCATGTGCCATGGCTGAGCTGGAGACCACCACTAGCACCTCACAGCTTAGGGGGAGCTGATAGCCCCTGCTTGAGCTTAAATGGAGCCCCAGGGGCTGTGGGCAGGGTGTGGGTGGGCCCCCCAGGTGAGGCTGGTCTCAGCCATTAGGGCCTCAGGGTGCTGACAGCTGTCTCTCTGGCGGTGGTCACAGGCCCAGCCATCCCAGAGCGGGGTGCTGAGGGGAAGATGGCTGCCTGGTCCGTCTGGGAGGGGGTGGTCACAGGCTGTGGCACCAGCTGCCTGTGGCATAGCAGGGCACTGGTGGGAAAAATGGCTGCCTTACCTCACTGGGGGTGGTGGCAGGCCTTGGGGCTGGCCTGCCCCAACAAGCCCTGCATGGCCACAGGCAGGGTGCAGGGCAGGGAAAGGAGACAGCCATCTTCCTCCCCGCTGAYGCCACTTGGCTGTTGTCTGTGGCCCAGTACATCCTTCAACCCCTCTTCCTTCAGGGCACAGAGACGAGGAAAGCAGCCCATGGCCAGGCAGTGGTGGCCATCCCTCCACGCAGGTCAACTGCATGTGGCCATCCCCTCAGCGGTGTCGAGCCTGGGAGGACTTCGAGCACCACAGTGGCTGAGCTGCAACGCCAGTTAATATTCAGGTATTAAGGCTTTATAAGCTATTATTTCTGGTGAGCAGCTTCAAGCTAAGAGTCCTGAAGGGAAGGAGATACCAGCAATAAAAAAGTAAGCAGTCAAAAGTAAATAATCAGACGTCCAATTACAGGTTAGGGAATCCCCAGTGTAAAATCAGATTTACCTGATAGCTTTTCTTATCAATGCAGCTGGTTTTCTGTTCACAATAGGATTAACAGGAAAGAAACAATTACTGGTTAAATGTGAAGGTTCAAAACTGAATAAACTTTAAATTCTAATCAGCAAAAGCCCCAACTCAACCATTGCATTTTATAAATAGCAGTTTAAATTTGTTATTTGGGATTTGTTATTCAAATGGGAAAGGAAGAAGGAGTTTAAAAATCAGTGTAAATGGGCAGATGAAAAATTTAAAGATAGTATATTGGAAATGTTATATAAGCCGTAATTTAAAAAAAAGCCATCCTCTCAAAATACCTTCATCTATTTAGTTTGTGATGCAAGTGTGCAGTAATAGCAACAAATAATTTAATCTACTCTAAAATTTGCCAAACCAAGGCAAAGAGGTTATCTGCACCTCTTAGTCACTAGAATAGAGAGATATTGTTTTGTTGACCCATTTACAAAAATAAAAAGATTAATTTTGTTCTAGATTTTAGGACAAAGATGGGGATGATAACAAGCAAGGGCTGGCTAATGTCACCAGGCTTTGCTAGTACAGGATCAGATCTCCAAAGTGTGACAGAAACCAGTTAAGCCACCTGCAATTTGTGCCTCAGCTTTTCTGCCTGTTGGCTCTGAATTCCCCCCACGTAGGTGGGAGTTCCCCCTCTGAGTCACAGGGCAGCCTGGAAGCCTTCCTGATTTCATCCCACCCACAGCTCCTCTCAGAGTGAGCACTCCCTGAGCAGCCCCCTGTACCAAGCACAGATATTACAGTTTTTCTGTCAACACACTGTGCCTTCGTGGGTGTAAAGCCTCGCACAGGAAATGCTCTAGCGTGTGTCTGCCTGCAGTTGTTCAGCACTCCTTGCAAGGCCCTTACAGATTGTGTAGACTTATGGACTGTAGCTGTGGTTAAACTTCCCATACTGTGGAGGAAAGGAGTAGACATTAAAAAATCCTGGGTTATTAACTTCAAAAGATGATTCCTAACATCCACACACAAGAGCGTTGTGGCTCTGGCTGGGAATGTGTCTCAGTGGAAAGTAGCATTTTGTACTTTATGCTTCCCTATGCAGTGCACTGGGTGACCTCATTTCAGACCACATCACTTCGTCGCCAGGAGCTGGTGGAGTTAACAGAATGCCCTTGCCAGTTTAGCAGAGATGACAGGAACTAAGGAGCTGCAGGACTATGACAGAGGCAGTTGGGTACAGTACACAGGCTGCGCTGTCCTTACTCAGCAGCCATACAGGAGCTCTTAATCTCTAGAGTCCTCCTTACAACACCTTTAACCAACAGACATTGATGTCAATGTTTTCTGTGTGAAAAAACATCAGTCAAATGTTTGGATGCTCCAGGTCTTTGGTCAAGATGTTTCTAAGTGGTATTCCAGAAATAGCACTAGCTTTTATTTACTCTGTAGCAGTCCACATTAATTTGCCAAGTGCCGTTACATAACAGCAATTAATTACATTATTTCTTCATTACTAGCTGTGAGCATAGACTGTTTCCACAATGTGCTGAAATGTATTTCTGAAGCTCTTCTCAGTAGCTCTGAAGGGAAGATAAATGAGGACAGAGTGCCTAGATTAGCAACAAATGATAAATCCAGGCCCCTTCATTGAAGCCAAATTCTGTTGTAGGCCTTGACCTAATTCCAGCTACTTGTTATTTTTCTTGTGCTTTTTCATTAAACAGATTTTTAAAAATCTCTGTGTCTGCCATGTGAATAGGCTATACACTTCCTTTAGACATATGTACCTTCAGAAATTATTCCTGCAAGCTATGGATAATTTCAGATGGCCTCAAAAGTTGCCACTAATTTTGCTGGAACCAGAATTTAATTCTCTAAAGAGAAAAACTCCTGTTGTTAAGAATCGTGTTTTATCTACCTTGTTTTAAATACTACAAGCTATATCTGCTTGCAAACAACTCCAAATGTTACTGTCAGGGCATGATTCTTAGTTTTAATCTTAAAAAATTACTTCCTTTGCTTCTTTCCTTTTTTAACTTTTCTTTGGGTGTTCCTACATTTTAGTATACTAATATGTCCAGGAGAAGAAGTGTGTAAGCTAGTGGTGAGTGTGTTGTATACTATGCTAACATATATACTATATACTGTACTATACTATTTCACCGGAATGGTACTGCCTTTCAAGCACTTGTAAATAGCAGCCAAYACTGTATTGAATTACTTCGAACTATTTAATTAATTTAATCTTGTCTGGTTTTGCAGCCTTAAAATCTTTTGAATTTCTTTTTTTAGAGCTCTCTCATATCTCTCTACATCTTCCCTGTAATAACTGATCTCACTGTCCCTAGGATTCAGTCTCCTGTATTAGAAAAGACTCCTGTGTCTCCTATCTCATGGATTCAAAAGCAATCCTAAACTATACTGACCTATTTTACCACTGTATCACTGTCAGAGAGGAGATTTGCCAGATGTCTTAGATGTTTCATTATTCCCTCAAGGAATCTGACCTATCCTAGAATAAAACTGAGATTGCACAGGAAGGACCAAATTCTGATTTCAGGGACAATGAATTTACTGGACAAATTCAGTCAGAGTCTTGGAAATTAATTTGTATTCATACTGGTGCAGCTGGGGTCAGAATCTGGCTAAAGATCTACTCTCAAACTAGAAGTTTTGCCAGCTGGTTACTAAACTGGGTGCTAAACTGGGTCCCTGTATGTTAAGCTCCTATGCCCTTAAATTGCTTTTGGCCCGGGTAGGCTCTAGATATGTGTGTGTGTGGAGGCGTTCATGACATCTCTAGTGCATTTGCTGAGCAAAAGCTTGTTATTCAAAAGCAATGTCAGTTCTGTTCTTCCAGAGGCAAAATTCCAACCACGAGAGGACATAATCGTGGAAGTAAACAGGTCCACACATATGCTTGTTAAGTCACTTAACAATACAGTTCTAAAAAAGCCCAGAATACCTGCACTATCGCTGATTTTTGCATGCTCTTTGGGCTTAGGTTAGGGTCCTCCAGGATCCTCCCTCTTCTTCCCTCAGCCCTGATTATCTTCTCCTTCACATCACAGTTTATTTATTTCTCTTGTTTAGCCCATATCTTTTGTTTTTGACGGGTCCCCCAGCTGATTTTGTTATGTTCAGAAGGAATTCTTTTCTCTTCTTTGGCCCTGATGAAACTTCCAGTCATCCCTGACCATCATAGGCCTATGGCCCTTGCAAGCCAGCACTGTCACCTGATGGGTCTCTTTGCTCTGCTTTGCTGTGTTTGCTGACTCCACACGTGCTGAGCAGCTGAGTGATAAAACAATTCTACAGCTGGGTCTGCCATGTAAATAGGCTATACACTTCCTTTAGACATAGGTACCTTCAGAAATTATTCTTGCAAGCTATGGGTAATTTCAGATGGCCTCAAAAGTTGCCACTAATTTTGCTGGAACCAGAATTTAATTCTCTATCTAAAGAGAAAAACTCATGTTGTTAAGAATAGTGTAGGAGCCAGGATACAAAGAAGTTTCAAACTGTCACAATATAACTTACTGTTCTGTTGTTTTTCAATATTATTTCCTCAGTTCAACTCAAAAAAAGAATGATGCATACTGAAAGAAGAGAAAGTGCATTTTTAATCTTCCCTACCATCTGTAAGCTTCTAAGGGTATATAACTTTTTTTACTGATTTACGAGTTAATAAGAGAAGATACACAGATAAGGTAGTCCTAAGATCTATACTCAGTATTGTAAACACCAGCATTGACTATCATACTTCCTGCTGTGAAAAATATTTTGTATTAGACCTTTTAAAACAGGAATTAAACTGGCTGCATATTTTGGGTATCATATGTGCAAGGGTACATAAAGAACTATATCTGCATAACTTTAAACAACAGTCTCTGTGTCTCAAACTGCCATCCGGAGGTTACGTTTTAGAACTTTCTACTGATTCATGATAGAGATAATTGAAATATGTGCCTATTCTTATTAAATCCAAACCATACCAGAAAAAGCCCATTTGGTGACCTCTGTACTGCAGTTCCTTTTTCCAAAAACAATGTTGCAGTTAACAAACAGGAACTTATATTGAGCTGTTTTGGTAGAATGGGCAGTGACAGGACTGGCTTGAAGGCAGAATAACCTGATCTTTCTCCAACATGGCATCTTTAGCAAAGCTTTTAGCATAGGGGCGGACAACAAAGGGAAGCTTACCCTGATTCTTCTTCTGTCATACAAGTTATTAATGTGACACCAAATACAATTTATCCATCTAACCTAAAGAAAAACAAAAAATCAGTTCATAGGTATCAGCACATTTTTAGGCACACGTACAGTAAACAATTTTACAAGGTGTTAATTGGATTTCCAGGACTGGAAATAAATATAATCAGATCAGAGTTAGTAGGTCCAGAGCCCAATCAGAACAAACAGAAACTGTAATCTCTAACTATTCCCTATGGAAAAATTTGGGGTGTCTTAATTTGACATGTCAGTCTTGAAAGGAAAAATCCTCTGACTTAACGACAGCAATGAATGCATAGTCCATAGTCATAAGGTCTGGAAAATCTGTCCACTGCTCGAGGGGAAAGGAGACAGTGAAATCACATACACTGTAAAGATCCATACAAATTAGATAAGGAAATTCTTATTTTTAGCATTTGCCCGACAGCAAAGACAAGGGAACAGCACATAAACAACTCATAAGGGAACAAATAACCTAGGCTAATCCAGGGTGCATTGAAACAGTCAAGTTTCAGATGCAGGGTGTTCTCATATAACTGAAGAACATGTAACTCATATAATTGAAGAAAAATTGGAATAGGCAATCAAATAGGGAAGACAAAACACATATTTCTGTCCCTACCTTGCCACTCCAGGAGTGAGCTTGCAAAATGCCAAGTGTCTTTTGCTCGAAAGTGAGGGCCGGCACAAATCAAAGACTTCACTTGCCCAGATTTATGAGAGTATCTTGGCACTTAACTCTCATTAAAATCCCACGGAAATCAAATGGGCTTTAGGAAGATAAATCTCTGAGGATCCAGGCCTTTGGTACCTAAAATAAAACTTGGGCTTAATTTGAAACCCAGCACCAAAACAGTGATTTTGAATTTTTTTGAACCATCTGGAGATGCCTGACATTTTTAGTTATAATTTTCCCTGCTTTTCTGATAGGGGCACAAAGATAGAACAACTCTGTAGCATAGGGAATATGGAAATCAGTCTTGAGCTCTTTCACTCTGACATATTTTAAGCAAAAAGGATGAATAACACACATTTCCATACCTCCTTCCTGAGCAACTACCTTTACCAGAAAAGGAGATACCACCAATACATTTCCTCAAGGAACCTCTCAAGATAAAAAAGGAAGCCCTGCTCTGTTCTGTGAGTGAATGGGCAGAAGTGGTATTTGGAAGAGGAATCAGAGTTGTGAAATCTGAATGGACAGAAGATCCTCCCTGACTGCAGAGAATTAAATTGCTTGCAACGCAGAGTGTAAGATCCAGCTTGTCTCCACTACTTCCCTAGAAAATAGCACACAGCTTGCTGCTCAGCATGCAACTCTCCAGATCCCTTCTGCTTGCTCTTCCAAATTCTCCTGTAGCACTGGATAATGAAGTCTACTCCTGAGGTCAAGTGCCTAAACTTTAGGAATAGATCTGTTACTGAATCTGGCCTTGAAGGCCAGTCATAATTCCACACATGTTGAAGCTCTTGTGGAATACCTGTTAAAGTAGTATAATTTGATAACTTGCTCACATGTTTRCATAAGACTTCATAATGAGCTGGATAAGTCTTGGTAGAAATAAGCAGTGTCTCAGGTTGTGTTATAACCCCACCATTTCTACTGTTACTGGTTGGCAGATGTCAGATAGAAGGGGGGTTGTCCAAGCAACACTAACATTTCTTTGATCACTCATGTACTAAACCCATAATGCTACATATATGTAAAAGTCAAGGGACATAGATCCAAATGAGTCATTCCCTGTCCCAGAAAGAATATAATTGCAGTTTATATTCTGCAATATATAGGAGAATATAGGCTATATCTCCTAGGATATAGGAGAATATAGGATATATTCTCCTAGGAGTTTATCTTGTTTAAAATAGCTAAAATATGATCAGGATTTGTTCATGCTATAAACCGAACTAAACTGTAATCCTCTCCACTGATTCAATTTTGTTTGTAAGGAAGGACAGCAATTAAAGATGCCATTAGCCTATTGATGAGTATGTTTCCATCCTCCACTTGACTCTTACTTGAGCATCTGTGTTCTTGTGAGCAATCCTGTGATTAAATTCATGAGCTCTGTAAGGGTAATCTCCTAATTTCTGCTTGCTTATTTTCTCTGAAAAATTATGTTTGTCTGTAACCTGAAGACCATACAATTAAGTGTGTGTAGCTTAAAGTAAAGCCACTTTTTCAAAATGATATAAATTGTACCTATTGAATGATGTTCTCTGTTCAAGACAAAGATTTTTGTTAGGATGGGCCAAAGAGGTTTTCAAACTGTTATTGCTTCAGGCTCTGTAGGACAAAAGGAAATGCTTTGTATATCTGCATTGTAAGAAATCTCAACAATAGTAGCCAAACTGAGCATTAAAAACATTTTCCAGAGCAGAATCTCCTGGAGTAGGATCTGTTCTTTATATCAGTGTGTGGCAGTATACCCACACACTGCTTGTAAAAAAAAATCTAAGGAAAGTCTCAGTACTTTACTTGGAATARATCAACAAATGGCAGCTCTGGAAAAGACTGAAGAGTTTACTAGCTTTTTTCATCACCCTTTTAAAAAAGATCAGTTGTAATAGCATGGGCCTAACATAATTAGTACCAGTGAGGGAGGGATAATATCTTAACCTAGAAGAGGAAAAATACAGATTAGGGAGTTTTCATATCAGCTGGGTCTGATGAACTTTGTCATCCTAGGATATTTAAAGAAGTAACTGAAACAGTTCCGCAACTCTTAATAGTTCTCTTTAAAAACTGGTACACAAGGGTACCAAGTGAAAAAAGAAAAAGAAACATAGTTCCTCTTCTAAGAAAAAGTGAAGCAGTTAGCAGCTGGGGAATTATAAATCACACCTCTTAATTAAAATTCCTGGAAAAATACTGAAATATTTTCAAACACATTATATATAAGCACATGGGAAAACGCAAAGATTCACAGACATCATAGATCTATTGAGAACAAATTCTGTCAAGACAATCTGATTTCCTTCTGTCAAAGGTAACTGGCCCAGTGAATGGAGAAGCAGCAGTAGGAGTCAAATGTCTTGGCTCCAGTAAAGCTTTGGCCATTGTCTCATATCACATACACAGATGGAGGTGTCCTCTAGGTGAAGCTGCTGTAGGATGGGTGCAGGACTGTTTGGAAACTATATTGAGATTGCAATCTTCAATGATTCCTAGTGAAAACTGAAGGGCTTATCATGCTGGATTCTGCAGCAGTCTGTCCCAGACAAGTACTGCTCACTGTTCTCAGTAGTGACTTGGAAGATGGAATAGAGACTGTGCTTATTAAATTTGCAAATGCTAGCAAGCTGGGAGAGACTGCAAGTGCATAGTATAAATTTGGAAAGCAGTCTGAAAAGAAACGCAGGTCAATAGGAATAAGTGCTATACTGTTCCAAACAGAAATAGTCAACTGCAAAAATAAAAGATGGGGAATAAATAATAAGGCAACACTAATGCTGAACCTGGGAGTCTCAGTGACTCACAAGCTGGACATGAGTCAACACTGTTAATGCAGTCACAAAAAACGGAAGATAGCATGCTGAGAGGTTTAAATGAAAGTGTAGTCTAGAAGACATACGTGAAGTAACCTTTTACTCTACTTTGCAATGGTGCARCTTTGGCTGGAATACATTTTGGGCCCCAGTTTTGGGGGCCATTCTTCAAGAAAGCTGTTGCTGAGATTAAGAAAATTCAGAAGAGGGCTACGTGAGGGATCTTTTAATTTCTATGCAAGAATGAACAAAAAGGGATTGTATTGCTTAAAGCATTGAATACTGGGAAAGCAGTGAAATCCTGCCCAGGATGGACAGGAAAAGAAACAAAAGCCTAAATGGCAGCAAAAAAAAAAGTTCAGGTTAGACATTAGAAAAGCTTTCCAATGATAATAGTGAAACTCCAGAACAGTTGACCTAGGAAGACTTTAGTCTCCAGCACTGAAAGTCTTTAAGGACACTGGTGAGGAAAGGCAGAGTATAGTTTTCTTGCTGTGTGGCTGAGGGATGAACTTGATGATCAGCTGAGGCTTTCTAGAACAATTTTCTATGTCTTTCTAGAATGCATTAGTCTCAAGCTGCTAATAAGTCTCCATTTTGGAGTAATGATAAGCCCATTTGTATCCACATGATTTGTTTTTATTGAGATACTCCTGCATATATCCATAACTGCTTGCTGTTGTAGGTTCTGTCTATGCAACTCCAAAATGGCTGTCTCCAGGGCAGTGCTGAGTCTGGCGCGGTTCCTGAGCAGCAGCTGCCTGCAGTGCCCATTGCCACACACTGCTGCAGGGCTGGGCTGGCAGGCAGGCTGCAGGCAGCCAGCCCAGGCACACCAGGCAGCCTACCAGTCTTGTTAAGCTGCTGGGCATACTTGAATAAGTAGTGTCCCTGTGTGATTCAGYGGGTGCCTGACAGTCGTGCTCGTGGGCTGATTGTTGGCATGGTCAGTGAGTTTGGTCTTGATGGTGTTGTTGGGCCACCCTGGAAAGAATAGCATAGATCTGCCATGGTCAATGAGCATTATCTCTGTGCTTTCACAAGAAACGTTGAAAACCATTTCCAACCTCCCTCCAGACAATTTTTGCATCTGATTTCAGAGCTGTTATAAACTACTAAGTTTCACCCATCTACCATTCCTTAACACTTAATGTTCTGTTAAAGACAAATTCTTTTCCAAACAGCTTTATTTAAAATGTATTATCTTTCAGTAACAATCCTTATTTATCTAATTTCAGGATGATGGATAAGAATTATCCAATATATTGATTTTACAAAACATAAATTACCTTTCATAATGCAACGAAGTGGATATAAACTCAGTAGAGCCGTGTGTGAAGATACTTGGATATAAATATGTTGTGGAGTTTAAACAGACACAAAGAGCAAGTTGTATAAATGTTTTAAAGCAATAAACCCTTGTTGTTTAGGTGAGAAGGAAAACACTGCAACATGTTTGTTTATGTTGTGAGTGAGTTTACTTGACACAGATTCTCCTTGAACTAATAATCTCATAAATGGATCAAGCCTCAAGTGGCAGTTTTTCCCTGAAGTCAAAGCTRGCAATTTCTCCTTATATCATGCCGAACACATAAAAGCAGTATTGCAGCTGCACAAAACATTCTTTGAAAACTTCACTTCTAAATAACATCAGACAAAAAAAAAAAAAAAAAAGTTGAAAAGGTTTATACTAGTACAATACCCCTCAAAAAAACTCTCTATGTGTTAGATACATTCTTGAATTTAACCTGAAATTATTTCTTTTGCTCTTTCCTATCAGTTAGGAGTTTGCAATAAACACAGTAACATGTCTATGTATAAATGGACCACATAATAATTCTCTCATTTCCRATATAAAACTATTCTATACATCAAGAAACACTGATTTAACAAAGTAAACTCTTTTTATTGTTACATTTTTCAAAGGAACCTGTCAGAAAACCAGAAACTTATTCATTATAAGATGGTCTATTTATGTGTTTATAGTATGTTTATCTCTGTCACATCTGATATCCTCATAAATAGCCTATTGATCTAGATTTTCCCACTAAATACTCTGGGCAAAATTTCAATTAGATTGAAAGCAATGAGGTGTCTGAGGCTGCACTTAGGGCCTGTGCATACAGTGACATCAACAGAGATTCCCTCCCTAAGTATTCCACAAATATATTGGCCCATAGAAGATATATTTTTCAGGAAGCTGAAGAAATAAGGCAAAGTTGAGGAAGTGAGTCCCACTTTACTTCATCGAAATACATGTTGTTCATTTCAGGAGAATTTATTGGAGGTGCATTTCACTGAAGTCTGTTTTAAAGCTACTCGATTAGAGTAACMGAACTTTCAGTGAGTTTTGTTCTCTGTATAATACTGAAATAATAACATTTCCAAGTAATACGCAATCTCAAAATTATAGGCAATTGATTAGCTCAATCACAAAACCTTTTTCTAGGTTTCCGTATGACTCCCACCTTGTCTGAAAGTCATATGCATGTAAAAGCAAGCGATTGCTACCCTACTACTCACAGTTTGCCTTACCTGCCTTGCCTTCTGCTACATGACAGTACACAGGCATATTACAAATATCACTGTATATAGTGATATCATGATAGTTTAATGTAACTAGCCACTTTCCATACACTCTTCCCTTCCAAAATTATAACAGTAGAACATATTATATAAAAATCAAATAAGAGTTGATGAGAAAAAACAACGTACAAATCAAGACTGTTAAAATGCATAGGATTTTGTCTTTGACTTCTCTGTGGATCAGAGATTTCTGTTAACCCCCAAATTCTTTTTCTGAAAAATCAAATAAAATGGTTGTTTGCAATCTGATCATGGGTCTAAGCACAGGCAACTGGAGGAAATACTGTGCTACTAATCAAGGATCTGGCCTTTCTTTCTAAATACTAGCCAAGCAAAATAAAAAAAGACTCAATGTACAATAAATGTGATGAAAACTTCCAAAGTTGGGCATAATAACAGTAAAAAGAGAGACTTAGTTTCAATAGCCCTGGTTAACCCTGGTCTCTTTTAGCACTAATGAATTTTTAGTGCCCATTCCTGTTTCATGCGGGAAATCTCTCTTGTGGTTAGAGCAACTGACTGACCTTCTTTGAAAAATCATATACATGATAAAATGGAAAAGGATATGTTCTAGTTAGATATCAGCCTGTTGTCAGCCATATGCTATTTTGGGAATCACACTTCCAATACTGTATGTCAAGCCAAGATATTGGTTTCTGTCAAGGATACAGCTTTATATCAGTCTATAAGGACTTCAGGTTTTCTACCAAGATCTTAAAAAGCTATTACTGTAAAGCTACTTGCATCAAGATTATAGTAATTCAGGAGATTAATTATTCTGTAGTGAAGAATATTACATGCGCCTTTTATGGTATTTGGATATAATTCAGCAAGGCATTTAAACAATTGTTTACTGCTAGTATATACTTCAGGATATATGTATGTGCCTTGCTGAAGTAAAACCTAAATTACTGAGGATAAAATTCTGGGTCAAATTTTCAAAAGCAGCTTTTCATTTTATTGCTTGACCAAAGTTGTTTATTGCTAAGAGTCAAAGCATAACACTTTGGAAGAATTCCAGCRTCTTTGCAGGTCTCCAAACTTCTGAAGACTCTGCTGCTGGAAGACAAGTTCTTCTGTGAGCACTGGAAATAATGAGAGGCCTGCTTTCTATCAATTTATATTCTTTACCTCCACAAATGCTCATCTACACCATCATATTAACACAGTTTCTCTCTCCGTGTGTTCTAAAATGTTCTCAGACAGCACTTGCCTGTAGATTGCCTAGCTGGTCTCTGCCAAATGGAGTGTGACACTCAGGTTGTACCTCTGCTTCCCTCAGTCATGGCACTAGTGCAGATTTTCTCTTCTGAACAGCCTTCAGTTTTATTGAAACTTAATTATAAATTAGACTTCCATATTTTTTTGTCAAATTTGGCTAAAATTATCCCATGGGTATAAAACATCTCCAGGGAGATAGGACTACGTTATTGCTAATAATATGATAGTATAAATCTCATTTTCATAAGAAGCTAAGCTATAAAGAAAATTACTGTCAGCATTAAAGAAATGTGCTTTTAGGAGAGAGAAAGTCCTTTCCCAGAATAAATCTGGGACTGCTTTTCAGAAGTTAGTAATGTTTATACCAATAACCTGTAATATACCTGTATACCAATAAGTCTTCTGTACTATCAGAAAGTAAGAATCTGCTTTAGCATAGAGCTCTAAGTAAATAAACAGAAAATAAGTAACCACAGGGTTTCTGTGAAGAGAAGGAAAAARCAGGGGTGTGGACAGAGAGCACAGGAAGCAGGCAAAGGAAGTACTTATCACCATTTGATTGATTGATTGATTGGTATTTGATTATGGAGACTATATTCTCAATGGACCAAACCTGCTGTGATTATAACTTCTCTGAATTCAGTGGAGTTCTCCTAGGACTTCAACTGATTCTTCYTCCTCTCAGAAGGCAAATCTGGGAGGGGATCAATAGCCTCATTTCTTTCCTTGGCTGAGAATACCTAGTGATTGAAGTCATTGTCCTTAAAGAGAGCATTTTTATCATCTTGTCTAACAAATTCCAGAGACATGACTTCCAGAGTGTAAGACGTTTCTGCTGTCTGTAGGTTTTCTAGAGGCACTGACAAAAGACAGATGGAAGGGAAAAGTTCACTGTGTACCRTAGGAAGGCCTGGTGAAGATTTTCTGGATCCAGCTCATGTTCTTTTTACTTTTTTACCTTTCCTGGATACTGGAGGAAAACAGATTAAAAGTCCCCAGTAAATGTGTGGTTAGATATAAAAACTGAATAGTGCCTGACACTAGTAAGTCTCAAACAGGTAAGTGCCTGCTGTCTGCTATTCTTACTGGAGTCCTCAAAAATGCTTCTTACAATTAGCATTTGTGTCCTACCTAGTAACTTTCACAAGTTCAAACAGATGTTGTTATTATCTCTTCTTAGAATTTAAYGGTTTTATGGCATATTTTTACTAATCTCCTGAATGACCCAAACTGCACATTAATGTCACATTTCTTCCTCTTCAGCCTCACAGGAAATCGTTTTTCCTTATGTGATTCCATGAAATATGCAGTATGTCAGGGCCTGTTACAAGCCTTTCCAATATTGTTTCAGATATATCTTGTAGGTAGAATGGAAATCTAGGCAGCTGAGGTATAATGCCCACAACCAGTGAATTTCCTTTCTCAGTACCTCAGCCTGCCCTTTTTGTACTGTGGGGAATATTTTCCTGCCTCTCAAAGGGGCTGTGAGATTTCTGAAAGAGCATGAGCTCATCAAAGAAGATACACCAGAAAGGTCCAGCTGTGTGAAGTGCTATACCCATATATGAAGTTTCAGAAAAGCCAAGGGAACTGAAAATGTTAAAGACCCCTTCAGAAATTTAGGTATTTCTCTTTTCTAAGTACAGCTGGATCCCCAAATTCTGTTTTAATACACCTCACATTTTTCTTCCTTGTTACTTGGATCAATTTCAAAGCATTACACCAATAAGTAAGAAACAGAGTAATCTTCCTGGTCACTTAGTAAAAGCAAAAAAAGGAAAAGTTTCTGAGACTAGAGTCCCCATCTGATTTTTTTTTTTTTTTTTATGCAAATGGCAGAAAATGACTTGAATTAGTAAGAAAAGAATAATAAGAGGTTCCAATAATATAGTTTGTTTGAGGGTATATTTTATGCTAACTTTATGACCACACAAATTGGGATAATGCAACATCACTAGGAGTTTCTGATTTGAACAGACTAGATCTAAAGAACAGGTTCAGACTGAAGGGCTCAGTACATTTGGCCAGTGCTAATAATGGCTTTACAAATGTTTCTTGGGGCTTCCAAACCTTCAAAGTAGTGAAGTATTTATTTGATTTATTTTTAGAAGTTGTAAATCATATTCACTTAAGAGGCAAACTTTTACATCTCTTTTACTCTAATGACTCTTTCCTAGTAGCTTAGAATTGTGCTTTATATACAAGCTCTCCGTTCTAGAGGTGGGATTTTTACAGGACTCACTTGAAATTGGTGGCTGGTTCTCTTTGCATGTGATCCAAACAACACTGAGCTGTGAAAAATACCAAAATTCCTCCCAGTTGCAACCATGTGTCTGGAAACTGTTTCCAAACATATTTTTGGAGTTTACATGTATCTTGTAACATCATTCCAGAATGCCATTGTAGTCTAGCTCACATCTAAGCAGTTTTGCAGGAAAGGTCTTGTTCCCTCTTGAGTTGGACATGTGCCCAAATACACCCAAGCATAGGGTGCAGTAGGATAAGGTCTGCTTTCAGTAATACCAACTGCCAGTAAACCTAAGAGGCCTATTAAAAATAGAAATAGTTAAGACAAGTGGTGCAACCACACAAAATTTTCCTGGCAGGAAASAGAAGGGGTGCACTGGAGCTGCAACATAAATTTCAGGCTCATAAGGATTCTCTCTGCTGTAGTGATCTCACCGTAACTTCTTAAGTCATCAAGAGGGGCTGCTTTGTAGTAATGGTTTAGCTACAAAGTAACATTTTACCTCATTCAGTGAGGATGACAGAAACCCAAAATGACCCTCTTCTGCTCTTTTCTTAGTTTCAAAATTCAGTCATTTCAGTGACACATTCAGAAAGCCAGGATATGGGAATGAGTTTCTGTTTGTCCGTCTCCCTCTCATCCTCCAGTTTGATTTATGCTTCAGCAATGTTTAAGATTAGGTCTTTTGATACATTGGAGTTTTGGAGAAATTAGATAAGAAAGACTGATTTTTTCATTTCAGCTTATTGGGAATGAAGACTTTGCAGTTATTTGGTGAACTGACTGAGAAGGACTCAAAGAAGAGAATGAGAAGAAGGAATTGACTTTCACAGACAGAGTGAGTAGAAAGACACAAAATAGATTTGTATTTCAGAGCTTTCCATAGTGATAGCAAAAGCAAGTCATTCGTATGGATTCAGAAAGATTCAAAAGAACAGACCTAAGGAATACACAAAACACGATGAGATCACGGATCTGGGAAAGTGAAAAAGAGCCACCTTCTTCCTCCAAAATGCCCTTCAAACATTGGCACGTAAAAAATAAAAAGTAAACAAGTAAGCAACCAACCAGACAGCAATCTGGACTCAGACACTGATTCTTCATTGCTGTTGCCTCCTCTCCCTGTTCCTGCCACCAGGTCTGGCAAGACTGGGATGAGAAGCCTGGAGAGGAATGGAGTCCTCCTTGCTGGGAGCTGCATCTCCTCTTAGGAACTGGTGGCTAAGAGGACTGTAGTGGTCTCCACATGGCTCCTTCCTGTGGAGGACCTAACCACCTCTCCTGTCAAATCAGTGGCTGAGAATGGCGCACAGAAATAGGGTGAAGGTGCAATTGCTCACTTATTATGTCCTCATTACTCTGTGTGTTGCAAAGGTTCAGCTCTTTTCAGTGGTAGACCTGCYGGTACCAACAGGGACCCAGTAGAGACCGTAACTCAGGACAGMGTCTCACAGACCTTCTTGAACAGTCAGTCTGATCTCATTGTGGAAGAGTAGCTCAAACTGAAGATATAAACGGCCTAGTAAAAGGACTGAAACCGGTTACTCAGCAGAAGGGAAACCTCCTTCCTCCTCTGCTCCATTTAGTCTGAAAAGTCACCTTGCACATTGCAAGAGCTTTCTCTGCCTAACTGACAACTTGGCAGCCCTGACAAGAGCAATTTGACTTTGGATGGAAGCTGGATCTGTGGCAAGCATATAGTTACAAAATAAGTCACGCTTTCCTTCCATTGAGTGCATGTTCTATTTATAGCACATTCCAGATTMTGCAAGGATTCCCAGAACACTGCAGACTCTGGTTGAAAATTATATCTGCATAGCATGGAGTATATCAAGCAATATTTTAAAAATCCCATTGTTAACAGAATTAGCATCTTGCAGTTATATCTACAGAAAAGCTGGGGTAAATTTGGAAAGATACCATATAGTAATGAAGAATATAATTTTATTTTGTTTGCCAAATCATTTTGATAAATTATATCATTTAAGAAAGCAAAAGAGTAATTGCATAAAAAAAAGCCTGAAAAGCCAAGGTAAATAGTTCACTTGATTGAAAAGTGAGATTTTTCTGATGTTTGAGAGAGTATGTATTTTAGAAAATATGAGGGAATGTTTTAGAATGTGAATGATTCAGGACAAGAGTATCTGAATTCTAACACTTTAATGTCAATTTCCTCTCAAAGTTCTGACAAAATACAGTATCTTGCTGTCCATTCAGCCATGGGATAGGAACTTTCAGTGAAAGTTTATTTTGTGATGCAAACATTACAAATTTCTTAAATTTTCATGTTGAGAATACCAAATATAAAGCTGGGACTTAAAATATTTCAGTGACATTTGAGAACTTCTAAATCCTCAAGAAAAGCAACATAGCAGGAGAGCCATGCAGATATAAAAGTAAAATACATTTATCACTGAACATACCTGTTTTCAGTGCAAATACAGTGTAAACACCTGCATCTATTTCTTTTCCCCCAACTCTTATGTCATGTAAACTTAAAGTACTCTTATGCTTTGAAATAGGCCAATTGGTGAAGGTTATTCTGAATTTTCAAATGACTTATCACTCCTAAAGTGTGAAGCAAGAATTTCTGAAAGTTAGACTCAATAATAGTAATTTTGAAAATTTGGCTGAGTTTAGTCAAAAAAAAGAAAGAAGATTCATAATTCTGTTACAAAGTTTATTMTCACTGAGTCATCACAGGTTTTCACTGAAACATCAAATACAGACACAGCTTTGGGTCAAGACTATTCAAAAATATAAACAACAATGACCATTTTCATGCCAGTGCATTCTGCCAGACTTTACAATCTTGACTAATTTTAAAAAATGGATGTATTGATTGGATGTCCCAGTCTATTTTAGACAGCAGATTCACTCTAAAATCTGTTAACTGGTTTGCTGGCAAGCTAATCAATCCAAGAACAAATTGTACTCTTTCAATATATTTTTTAGTTTACTATAWAATTGCCAAGCTCTGTTATGAAGTGAACTTTGCAGTCTAGCAATAAAATACACCTATAGAGAAAGTCTGCAAAGTTATCTTAAATAATAGGTTAAATTAGCAATATACCTGGGCTTAACTGTAAAATTTTATGAAGTGTGTTTAATGTATTACAAAGCAGAGTTTATACAACTAGAATTAAACCGCTTACCCTCAAAACCACCTTTTGTGCTTGATTTAGAAACTGGGGGTTAACAAAGTTTCTTAACAAACTAATAACGCTGTTGCCATTGTTAACACAGCATTCAGGCCTCTGTGCCTATGTATCAGATTCTGTAGTGTTTCAGCCCATTAAAAATATAAAATAAATGGGAAGAGGGGAGAAGAGAAAGGRGGGTATTTCTAGACCCCAAAATAACATGGAAGGGCATTTCTGTGGTATTTTTGTTTAGTGGTATCACCTATACTTTTCGTGTCACTCGAATTTTAATCTCTGAAGTGTTATTTTTCCATCAACAAACTATAGAAAGAAGGTGATGTGAGCTCCTCAGTTATCTATCCAATTATTCATCATTAATGGGCTGAGTCGCAATGTAAACCTTCATGCATAACTTTAGAGTCAGAAAGGAGMCAGATTAGACAGTTTTAATTACTGAAGAGTCAACATTTGAGCTCTCTCTTCTCATACACTTTCATTTTTAAATCAAACCTCCAGTCTCACACGTTAGTTTTCACACATCATCCACTAGATACTGGAATAATTTACACAAGGTGTGAAGTAGTCTGTTTTTAGCTATCTGTTACAAAGTTAGCAATGTTACTATTCTTACTGGGCACAGTGTGTAAGATATATTCCCACACTAGGAGAGTATTTAGTAAGGTCACAAGGATGCCCAGTCCTTATCAAACACATTCTCTGGAAACTTGGCAGGGGTTTCATTTTACAAGAATTCAGTGGCAAATTAATGGTATTGGTTTTAGACTTATTTAAATTTTTTGGTGTTTGTGCAGAAAGAGACTTGTATTACCAACCTGTAACAGAAAACTTGTTGTCAGCAATATTCAAAGTCTAATTTTGCTTTGAGTAAATTGATTTTGAATCCATTTAATTCACTAACTTCAGTAGAGCTGCTTCACATTTGCACTAGAAGCAGGCTGTATTCACACTACTAAGATTTATTTTAGTCTATTTAATCATTTCATGGAAGAAAACTGAGCTTTTTACATAATTTTAAAGATGATAACATCAAGGCTGGAGGCAAACACAGAGTAATATATGCAAGAACTGGATGCAAATATTTACAATGTTTAAAAAGGATTTTATGTAATCCAGAGAAACAGAAGCAATAGAAGTATGGCTCTAAGTGGAAACAGAACCCTGCAGAAAGAAAGGACTTGGTCAGAGCGCTATGTCTCTACTTCTAATAATCTGTGGGAAAGAGGGAAGTCCCACACACACTTCATTTCTTGTCATTTTTCTGATATTTTCCTTAGTCTCTATCCTGTAGAAAGTGTCTGTGCRTGGTAGGAATGTTGCCAGAAACAGTGAGGTGGAAATTGAACACAACCAACCATTGAAGATATTTGCAGAACTCCCAGGCAGTCTCTGTAATCGCAGAAGGCTCTTCAAGTTCTGCTGCCAAGCCAGACCAAACTATATATCCTGAAAAGATGTATTAAATAACACATCACAGTGTATCCAATGGAAAAAGATGTGATCTGCTGTGCTTGTGAGGATCAGAAAAGAATGATGAGCAGGGAAAACCTTATTTTAGGGAAGAGTCTTTTTTAAAAAAAACTTATTAAGAGGAAAAAAAAGAAGAGCAGGAGCAGAGTTAGTTATTGCCATCTGCAAAAGCTGAATATAGCCTCAATAAATGAATGAGGGGACTCAGATCCCTCTGAGAATCCAAGAATTTGTATAAAACTAAGTTATGAAACTTAGCAGATATTATATTCAACTATGTATTCTGAAAGCAGAATATATACAGATAATATGCAATACATAATATTTGCTGTGACATCATCAGCTGGTTTTTGCCTATTTGCTATGCATTGAGGCCTACCCAACTTTCTCAGCCTCAGCGAGAAATTGGAATTTGAAGCTGGATAATTCATTAGTTTCAATTAATAGGAAAAGGACTAAGGCCTAGATCCTACCTTATACTACACCTATGCAAGTTAGAAACTAGGGGTCACCAAGAGCCCTTTTCTGCCCAGGCACATACCGTCAGGCAGCATGCACTTTACAGCAGGCAGGAGTGCTCAGGAAGAACAGCTGGCCGAGCTGCCAGCCTGCACTCTGCTCTCTCAGTGTTATGTCKTCTTCCCCAGCACACTGGGATGGCATCTTGCCATTTGCAGCACGTTCTGGCCAGAAGACGGCATTTGGATAGAACTGCACTCCAGAAGTCCAGCAAAATAAATTGACTCAGCCTATCTGTCAGAATAAAGTCTTCTACCAAAGGATACCCTTTGTCAGAAGTTGGCAGTCCTGCAGAAGACAGCCACACTTAGGAAACTCGCTTTCACATCCTGYTCCATCAGACGTTTATTCTGTGACCTTGAACAAGTAATTGGCTTGTCTGTGCCTCGGTTTGCTGCCTGAAAATATTTTCAGGGGTTCTTGAGGGTAAGATTGAAAAACCCTCAAATACAATGGTACTGAGGACCAGAAAACTGGACAGATACAAACCTTTTTTGGAAATGCAGCTCTCTACTTCAACTATCAAAAAACCCCAACTGTACCAGAGTTCAAGTATGGAGGTCAAAAAAGGCTGTGATAGCAGAGAGCCTTCAAACTCTGCTCTTGGGTAATGAACATGTCTTCTGACACTTAAACAACCAGTGCTGACTGATAAACAATGCAGCATCTTGCCCTTCTGGCCTACAGAAAGGGTCACCACATGTAGGGCCTTTGAGCTGTTCTGGGAAATGCAAATCTTAGAAGACTTCACCAAGAATGATGTAGTTCTGTGTTATATAATTATCATTTCTTCTCTAAGATACAAAGCTTTCAGACAGTAAAGTTCCCTGGCTTTCCTCACGTGAGAGTCACAGTGCTCTTTGTGCAACATTGCTCCTGGAGCTCACGGTTCAGTAACTTTCTATCTGCCCTGATTGTAAGTGGCAGTGTCAACGCTCATGCCAAAAATAAACTCTCCTGACGAATGACATGGATACTCCACAGGCTTAAAGGCATCTTTTTATAGCAACCCTTTGATTTCAGACACCAAACATTTGCTATTTTTGGCACAGAGACTTGGAGAAACTTTCATGATCTTTAGCCTACATGACTACTTTTGCACACAGCACAGAGTACTTGTGGCTTTTCTTAAAGATAGGGAAATATGTTTATTCTACTGGATATTTGTACTCACTAGAGAAACAGCTGACCTAGAAAATGGAGACTGTGCTATCACATGAGGCTTTCCAAATTGTTGCTGGGGTATGAAGGACTTGGCACTTCAAGAAGTTCTAAGATGTCTGATGATTTGATAGTTAATGTAACTGAAAAGAATAATTTTAAATTGAATTAACTAGAACTGAAAAGTAACCATGGGATGACTTTGATGTATTTCCTCATTGAATGACCTGGAGAGGATATATTTATTTATTTATTTATTTAAATAAGAGAATGTGGTACTAATGGCAGATGCCAAATTCACTCTCTGGCAGATAGAAGTTCACTATTTATTCATAGTGCAGATTAAAAAAATATGTTTGGATAAGGACATCTTCAAAGTCAGAATTTACCTCTAATACAACTACCAGTCATAAACAGCACTAGAAGCTACTGTGTAGGCAGAGCTCTTGTTATTTTACTTTACATCAGTTCAGTACAACTGGATAACAGAATAGTAAAATTTTGGCAGCACCACGTGATAGTCATTGCTATCAACATTCTAGTGAATTGTATTTCCGATATTTACTATTGCAGTCAGAGCCAAATCTCAAGGAAATGTGTATTGCTACTAAATGTTCTGTAGCTTAAGAAATGCTTGCCAGATTAGACCTAATTTACCACAGTACGTACAGAATCTAGAAGGTAATTTAATTTTCCGGTCCTTATAAATCTTAATATCACTGATTTTTCAAACAAAAATTACAATTTTCATGACGACAGTGTCATTTGCAGCTGATTAAATACTAGCTCAGACTATCAAATCAACTTTTACCTAGGAAAACCTAATACCAGGAGACAGAAACAAGTAGACGCTCTGGAAGGACAACTTTAAAAGAGAGAAGAGGCCATGTGAGAGGCCACATCTGGAATACTGTGTCCAGTTTTGGGTCTCCCAGCTCTCTCCACTGGAGAGAGTACAGTGGAGAGCCACAAGGATGGTAGGGGGCTTGAACCTGTAGTGTCTGAGAAGAGGGTGAGGGAATGGGATTTGTTTAGCCTGGAGAAGAGAAGGGAAAACTCCCCAAAAGGGAATTTAAGTGTTGTCTTCTGCTACCTAAAGGTGGGGCTTATAGAGAAGACAGCAACAGACTATTCTCAAAGGGACACCACAAAAGCACAAAGAGCAGTAGTCACAAGTTGCAACAAGGGAAAGGCATAAGAAAAATATTCTTTATAACAAGGGTGGTTAAAAAAAGTAACAGATTACCCACCAAGGTTTGAAAATCTCCAAGGCTAGTGGCCATGAATTCAGCTGGCAAAGACCCACATCAGCCTATAGAGTTGAAGTAGTTTCTTTATGATGGAAAGCTGTTGGTTGCCTAACTTGATGATTTCTAACAAATACTTCTTTAAATTGTGGCAGAAATTATTAGTTTTATGAGGTCTCATTTCAGCACTACTTCAGTTCTAAGGGACTGAAGATTTGCTTTCAACTTGCCTTCAGATTTAGTAGCTGTAATGCTAGTTACTGGTATGGTTTACTATGCTTTAATGCCTGCAGTTCAGAAAGTCTCTAGGCCTTGTACTTGGCTACATACAGACAYAGAACAAAGAGAGCAGTCTCTGTACATTATTCAGGACAGACAAATAGTGGGAAGGTAAAGAAGTACAGCAAAAACAAATCCATGGCTCATCATCAGAAAAACTGGAACAGATCCCCAGCTCTCAGTTTAAGGCTTTTTTTCATTGAAGATTCTTGCTCATGTTCCCTTTCTGATCAATACAACTTAACAGCCAATCTATGTAATAAAAGTACAAGGAAAAAAATCAGTGTTATGGACAGTTTAGCAATATTTGAAATAATTTWAAAAGTGAATTTCACAAGAAGTCTGTGAATAGGACCTTATTTCTTCTGTAAATAAATATGGTCCTAAATACCAGTGCATTAAGGCTGCTTAAGGCTGAAAGTAGGATGATTCCAGCTTGTCCTATTTTAGCAGGGTATACTCAAGGTATGCTTTTTAAGACTACTGAATGCAATTCATTTCACAATTACTTTGAAAGGATTGAAAATCTGACCAGATTAGAGTCAAAGCCTGAGCAGCAATTGCTACAGCTGAATACAGAGCTTCATATACCTATTCATTTTAGCTGTTCACTAATGTTAATATCCACTGGTCATTAAGTAAAAATTCAGTCCTTTAGACTTTCCCCCATAAGGCATGCTAATTAATTTATTCATAGATGTTAATCCAACTAGCAAATTGTTCCTCTCCCTCTGTTCATAATCTCCCTGTCCTTCTAGTGTTTGACCATTTCAAATGCTGAAAGAGAGACTGTAACCTCCCATGGAAAGCTTTTCCTGTAAACACTAAAATGAAAAGAACAGAAGAAAACAAAAGGATCAAAAAGTTACTATGCGTTTTGGATAAGGTAAGTGAGAGAAGTGAGTTTTATTTCTAAAAGCTGATATACAATATATATGCGTATATCTGTGTATGTAGGTCTCTATGCTTTAGCAGATTTCTTCTTTGCCTTTTTCAGGTCTGACTACAGGGAACAGCCCATGGAAGAGTATGTATCTTCTTGTACTGTATCTGCCAGAACTGCTTTATTTGGGAAAACAACAGAAAACAGGCTCAACTAAAATTAAGAGAGTCATAACTTACACTGTCAACCAGAATACGTGCAGCAGAAAAATATATAGTAAAACAATGAGCTGTTTTGAGTAGGAGAAAGTTCTCTTCCTTTACCTTAGAAATTCAGCAGTGATTTTTAATTCTGACACTTGTCATAAAACATACTAAAATACTGCTAAGTATCAATGCTTAAGARAGATGCAGCCATTGTCAGAAAGGAGCTGCATTGTCATATGCCAGATTTCTCTCATTTTTATTAATTTTATAAAATCTGAAAGTTAGAAAATTACAGTGGAAGAAACCTCTTTTGCTAAACTCTTCCAGGCAGACAATCTTTGCTGAGGAGTGACTAACAGGCTTATCTACAGCATGACCATTAAGCCAGGGTAAGGAAATACTATTTATTATCTATTTTGCACTACCTCCTGTGYGCAAACACTTCAAAAAGAAAATCAGTCCACATGCACAAAGATGCTCTGAGCTGAGGGCATGCCTTCCTCTTAAAATGCAAGATGGTGCAGATCTCCTTTAGCAAGCTGTGACCAGAACCAAAGTGAAGCAGTCATATTAACACAGCACCATACAAAAGGTCCCACCAACAGTTTTTTTTTAACTAAGGAACAGCAATGCACCCCAGTAACTATTTGCTGTCTTTGGAGTCAAAGCTTGTCACTCTTCAGTGCCATGCTGTAGCTAGCTATATACATTGGTCAGTGAATGGCATTGCCTTCCACTGTGCGCCATTTTCCATTAAAGAACTGTCTTAAGAGGACTCAGAGTTACTGCAAAATAGCTAGCAGACTAAATTCATACCATTAATGTGCAGTAATTCACTTTTTAAACAAACTCTGGTTCAGAGTACTACTCATCTTACTATTGACTTATCAGCTTGCTTACTCACTTTAAAGGATGATAGTTATAACCTGCTGTGGAGAACTTCCTGATACATTATAAATACCCAAGTTAAGTCTCCAAGTACATTACACTTGTGTGGATTCAGTGACCCCAATGGAATAAGAATTTCTCCAGACTGATCCCCAAACAACAGGTCAAAACCTTGATTCTTTTCTTTTTCTACTGGCTTGGTTGTCTGTTTTTAACTGGAAACACTATTTATATACCTTAAATACATAAGGTTTATGATTACGTTACTCAGTCTGAGTCAGACAAGCAATAAGAATACTTGGAACAATGCACACAACCTGCAGTTGACAGCAGGTTGCCAGGTAGAGGGGAGTAATTCTGAATTCTCTTCATTTCAGCCTGAAATAACACCAAAAAAGGTGAATGCCATTATGCAGCTACAGACAACTCATAATTAATGTCTGAAATCCCCTTGTAATTTAGCCTTTAAAGGGGAAGATTGAAACAACTATCAATTATAAAGACCATAGAGCAATATTAGACTATTGTTTTTACACGTAAGTGTTATCAGTTTATTTCCAAGGTTTTTTTTAAAACTTGGTGTCAAATGTGAGCATCATTGTTTGAGTACATCCCATGCAAATTGTCAAGCACATAATCTTTAGGGAGGCTTTTCTCATCCCCAGTTTGATGTGCTAGGTGGAAGTGAGGACTCTGCTGGCAGCAGGCCAGATGACTGATAAAGTACACATCTAGCATTGAGTCAAATGCTCCACAATCCCAACATATACACTTGACAGAGAGACAGACATTTGTGTAATTAACATTTGGGAAGCAAGAGGCAGATAAGTAGTCAGTAGGCTGTTTACTGAATAGTTCTAGTCATCTGTGTAATACGTGCATCAGCTGTCAGTCAGAGCTGGCAGATTTCTCTAGACTGACAGTCATGTGTATTCACCTTTTCTTAGCTCACAGAGGAAGAACCCTCCTTTTCCAGAAACAGACATAAATAGACTTTTCAGCAGACGTGAATGCAGTGTAGATTAGCAAATTTCTAAACACACAGGATAAGGTTTGGAATCACAGTAAACTTACCTAGTTTAAAGTATTTCCATGGTCRGAACTGTGAAAGTCTAAATAATCTGTACTAAAAAATAGATGCACTAGAAACACATTTTTGGTACAAGTTCTCATTAAGGTGCCTTCCTTGTTTTCYCTTGCTGGAAATCAAGAGAAGTCCTGCAGGTGAAGCCCTATCCACTCATAGCAAAGGGTGCAAAACCAGAACATTTTTACATTTTCTTGAAGACAAGCATCTCTGAATACAGTACCTCTGCTCCTCTTACCTCCAGATTTCAACAGTAGATTTACTGCCTCTTTTCTGGAAGAGCTGTGATATTTTTACCATAAAGCAGACAATGCCCAGCATCATATTTCAAACAAGCTCTCTTGCCCACATGCTCTGAGTTGTGAGGCATCAGCAAAGCAACCTGTTTCCTGAAGCAAAAATCTGAAAAGATGCCTTTGTTCCCAGACAGTGAGACTGTTTACACTATCGTCTTTTCTTCCTTTGATTAACACACAGAGTCTAGAAATTCTACCCACAGTTGACATGGTTCCTTCTTGTATTTAGTTCAAATCTTCTGTTTCCTACATATACTTGGAAAAAAAAAAGTGCAGGTAACTGGTAAGGATCTGTTTTTGCCTAAGTAGAACTGTAAAAAAGAATACATTCTTACTCCTAGAACACATTTGTGGAAACATAAGCTGTCAGCCTATTGAGTGGAGAACAGGCACAAAAAGTTAGCCAAAACAGATAAATAAATGATGATGTTGCATTTCATTTAGATTGTAGTAAA
Source organism: Phoebastria nigripes (assembly GCA_035582835.1). Classification (NCBI taxonomy): domain Eukaryota; kingdom Metazoa; phylum Chordata; class Aves; order Procellariiformes; family Diomedeidae; genus Phoebastria; species Phoebastria nigripes. The sequence continues at coordinate 1,618,682 of JAYKAV010001776.1, forward strand.
ATGAGCTACCTACTTTGCTTTCATACACAGTCACATCACTAAAACAGAAYTGTTCTATTTCTCTTTAGATCAGTTGCTTGAGCATTCTAGCCAAATTTTGAAAGCCTAATTAAATTTGAACAGCTACTACTTCTACCCTTTTTCTACCCAGTGTTTGGGTTATAGCTTGACTCTGTTCTTGCAGTGGGCCACAGAGATGGCCCAAGGGGACACAGTAGAATGCTGCTTCTGTAACTTACTTTTCACCACCTGAACAAACTGCTTGTGTGGTTTTATACCTCCAGTTCCAACACTGCTCTCTTGGGTGGATCAGTCTCATTAATACCCCATTTCCACATATAGAAGTAATTGCAATGCTTGTTCTTTACCAGACAAATTTTGGGTATGGTTAATCATAAATGTGCCTTTATATTACACCACCACAATATGCCATTGGAAGACATAGCTTTGCTGCTACTGCAGAGATGGCAAAACTTGCTGTGCATAAACTAACTCTGGAACCAGAATCCTATTTGGACATATCCCATAGCCCAGGTATTAGCTACCTTAAAACTTGGTATGACAAATGCTGTTTCATAGTGTGGATATGACTTAATCTATTTGAGAGTTTAAGAACTCTCTGGGAAGCTTGGTTAAGTTTCAGCAGGGTACCAAAGCACTACTACTTTTATACTCAGAAGAAGAAAATTTTAGAATATCCCTAGATCAAAAAAACCCTTCAGTCTTCAAGATTGAAGGTTGAAAAATATCTTTCTGTTTTTCAAAACCATGGGAAACTTTTACTGTGAAATTAGTTCAAAAAAATAGTCAATATTAGCCATAGAGTCTATTCAAGTCATCCTTGCTTTAAGAGGGCCAGGTGCCCTTCTATAAGATGGTTTATAGACTTGAGTAGAATTTCAGACATTTATGGTAGCAGAGAATTTGGCTCTTCTCTTCAAAAGGTGAAGTCAATGCCAATATGGATAAGAGGAAATTCATACTGAAGTGAAAGCATCCATTCTGCTCAGAGTCATTCTAGGTTTTGTACTACCTCATGATTTTCAATTACAATTTTGAAAACATATGCAAGAAAAATGGTATGAAAATTGTTCATTGACAAATGTATCTTTCTACTATTGTCTGAAGTGGATAGAACTTTAACTGGTACTTTTCCATGCAAAGAGTCCCCCCACACTTCCAAAATACAAATACTTAGACAGAGCTACAGTAACGAAAAATTCCAGGTGACATGGATGTATAGCCATTAGCAATAGAGATTTTTGAAGTGTCAAAAAGCATGTCGTCATTGGTCTTTTCACAAAGATGTKCAAGTAAACTCAAAATAGCAGCCACAGACAATATTCCTCAGTTCACCAGTAAAACAGAGGTAATCTTGGATACCATACAGAAGCCCTTATTAGCAAGTAAGTCAAATGCTTAAATCTGTGTCCTTGACTGAGACTATATCCCTGTTCCCCGGCAAACCCAAGTACCAAGTATAATTGCTCAGGCAGAGCAAACAGTACAGTGTAGTTATTTGACAACTGTGTATTAATACAAGTTCGTATGCATCCAGTTGTGTTTTTAACTGAAAACATGCCTTCTGAATTGTAATGTAAACAAATTATGTTCTATTTGTTCCATTTCCCTGTCTTTTTCTGGACAACTGTTGGCTTGAAACCGAGTTTTGAGTTAAATATAATGAGAACAAAACAAAACCTATCATAGAATTATGGTTTAAAATCCTTTGTGCATTAGTTTAAAAGCAGTATTAGTACATCTTATTACTTTGCATTTCCAATGCCTTGTAAAAGATAATCTTATCTCATTAATCCTGTTGTGCTCCCTCTAAGAAGGTGAAACACTAGATAAAAGAACACAGAAATAAAGCAGTTGGTAAGTGGTATCTGATACTAGAGTATCAGAGCAAAGCTATGCATACTGCCAAAGCATCTCAAAAAGTACAATTTAAAATTAGGGATCTTCACGTTCTGTTCTCTGGTGTAAGAACAGAGATTTTATATTTGAAAAGTGAGATCAGAATCACATAGGTACTTATTTGACTTAAAGACTTCTCCATTTTCTTGAAGTTTGTGGTTAGCATCTTTTTAAGCTTTACTGTATGGCCTTTGGACAGAAATAKATCTTGAAGACAGAGTATCTGAAAGCTTATGATGGATTTACTTTTACCCATAAAAACTCCAGGTTTTAACATCGTGTTTTCACCCACTCCCTACACATGTTGCAACTAAGAAGGAACAGCCATTTCTAACAATCATTTCATAACAACAGGGAAAGCTTTCTGCCCTAGTGACCAAGACAAATCTGTTCTCAGATAATTACTTTACAGTATCATTGGCATAAACTCCATCAGCCCAAAACACACAGTAGCTTTTGCGAAGTTGCTAACATCCTGTCTYGGCAGTCTCAGTCTCTGAAATAGAYATGTTCAGTAAGGGAGAACTAATAGTTACTGCTTGCCAAAGACTATCTGAAAGCTAAGCAAAGCATTTTGGACCAAATTATGGGAATAATAAATGCTAAATGTCAGATTTGCTTTTAGTATTATTTTTCTTATTATGAATAAAAGTATCCCAAAATGAGTCAGTTTCTTTAATCTTGAGATGCCAAAGAACATTCACAATCTGGTGCCATTAGTCAGCTCAGCTCTCCCAGCAGTATGCTAGACCTCTGGAATTCCCAGTAAAATGAGCACTAACACTAAGGGAAAAAAACCAACCACAAAACAAAACACCCCACCATACGATTGCTAATACAAGTCAGCCTCTACCTAGTGACCATTCATAAAGGGATTTGAAATGAGCAAGATTTCAATAAGGAATGATCCAAATTTCTACTGTGCAGGAAGCAGCATGTTTCAAATCCCGTTATGGCACAAGTATCAAGTTTCTTCACAAGGTCAGACAAAACAAACGTGGCCTTAAAGGCTAATGGCACTGTATTGTCATGATTCAATCTGAATCAGTCTGCTCAAGTTATAGACAGTGAAATTTTAAAAATTAATACTTCATTTCATCCAGGCTGTTCCCCAATAAGCCATTTAACTTTAAAAAGCACTGATGGAAGTTCTGAATTGCCTTTTCATAGAAAATTAAGGGTTTTCATCCCTTCCCTGAGGAAAAAAAAAAAAAAAAAAAATTACAGGGTTTATTTCCCTCTAATATTTTGTTGATTACCTCCAAACATTCCAATTTTTATCCTGTGAAAATCAGTGTGTGAGACTGTGAAACATGTGACTATAAAACATTTCAGTTTAACTAAACCAACAGAAAATTATTGTATTTTTCATTTTTAAATGAAAATTAGAGTTCTATATGCTACTGAAAATGCTGTGAACTCTTTGAAACTTTTTTTAAAAGAAAAACCTTTTCATAAATTAAAAATGACCACTTTAAATCACTTCCAGATAGAGATTGCTCTAATGCTGTAGCTTGGCAGGTTATAGGTTTTAGAGACAAGCTATAAATCCTCCAAATAGACATCAATAATAGAAATAATTGCACAGTCTTTATAAAGCAGTATGAACAATTATACTGCAATATAAAAATCTATTTCCACTATAACCAGYGATGAATCAGATGCCCATTAATGAATAAAGGTTGTGAATCATCATCTTTTAAAGATTTAAGACTATGAAATGTAACAGCTTCTTAAAATTGGCTCCCTAGCTTGTCTGTGTTAACAATTGCATGACCAGAGATGGTTAAGAAATAACTGGAGTTTTGGTTCAGTGACCTAACCTCGATATTTGTCTGATGTGCACCAAAGTTGTTTTGGTACGGCTTTGAAATCGAGGCTTTTGAAATTGGCCAACTCCCAAGGACACAGTCTTTCTTGTAGCACATTGGGAAAGTACCATGCTCTCACCTAGACTATACAATATCATACCTGTTAACAAGGCATTGTCACAAAGCAAAAGGGCCTAGTTTAACACAACATTTGTAAGCAGTTTCTTATTTTATCTGAAACAATTCACTCATCCATCAGTATCCAATTAAATGCAGTATGAGTCAGATGGTAACATGCTATATTGGCTGCTGATGACTAATAAGGCAGGTCAACATCTATACATAGAACTATTTAGTGAAGCAATGGTGATTGGCAACTTTGACTGGAGACAATGACCGTGAGCACAGTATATACGCTCACAGATGTGTATTATTATATTTAATCCACTAACATGAGAAGGCAAGATACACCATTAAGACTTTCATATTGAATAACCCCAATTTAGTATTGCTTGCTAATGTTTTGTACTTTATGATTGTTCTTTTCCCACTGTATCAAATACATTCTTTCCTCACATAAGGACAAGTCTCAGCAAAATGAGTATCTAGTGCATTTGCCTAAAAAAAATTTAGGCAATACATTATTTTTAACCTCATGCTTTCATAAGCATTGTATATGATGTAAATCAACACATCCTTGCAAGAAGGAACATAAGGTTTACAAATCCACAGAGACCAAAGGAAAAAGACAAGCATGCAAGAAATACTTCAGTAATTTTTAAATGAGCATCGCAAATTTATTTTTCAGGTCAGCGCATGATTTTCTGTTACTTTGTTTTCCTTAATCAGTCCTGGCTTACACTACCCCTAGCGTAATTAAGATCACTAATCTAAAATTGAAATAGATTTTTAAAAGTTAGTTTGTGCTTTCAGCTTGGATACTACATACACAGCAATTTCGCTGAATGTGAGCATGGTAGTTTTGAACTGTGTATGCAGGTTTTTGCTACAGAGTCCTCTGAGCTTCACAAGCACTACAAAATATGCTTAGATAGACTGCCTGTTCAYACTTGCTTGTTTTTGAAAGGATAGTATTTGCTTTCATGGAGCTTGGGTTTTTTTTTTTTTAGTTTTTGGAGTAGGGACAGAAAATTGTAATAAGACACAATTTAAAGGAGGATACAGTGACCTCTGAGTCTTAGTTTTCCTTCTTCTGACTTCTGAATGCACTAGTTACCTATTTTAATAGCTCTAATTTTGCCACAAAACTCTTAGTCAAAGAAATATATCTACACAGCTACATCAGAAATTTCCTGTTTTAGGGAAGTGAAAGAAAGATTTTTAAAATAAGTGTCAAAAAACACAGGAGGAAAGACAGACACCACTTTGAAGTTACATGTATTAACAATAGAAATGACAAGCACAAGAAAAAAGATAGACGGGATTAATGCATTCATTCTTCTTGTCATTTGAATTAAGATTAAACAGAATAAGAACATGACTTCCCAATTATTTTTTTTCTTAATGCCTGTTCTTGCTTACTGGAAAATTAAAAGGCTTCTTACAGTTATCTGTCAGTTATATAGAACTACTTGCAGAGACTTTAAACAGCATGAGTTAAGTGTTAGTCTTGCCTTTATGTCCAAGAACTGGCTTCCATCTAGGCCACCACTTCATGTTACAGTCCCGACCATGACAGCAGTACTATGCTATAGATAGTTGCTCCAGAGAATAATGTTCATCTACAACTCAGCAAGCAGAGAACAGGATGTACATAAATATACTATACATGGTCCAGCTGCAGTCGACTCTGACTATTCAAGCAAATTTTCCTGTTTTAGTGAGGCAAATTAATCCAGCAAAGTGCCAAATTACTACTATCTAGCTCTGCAGTTAGCTCAGATACCTCTGCATTGTACTGCATGCTCTACAGCATCACTGATACTGGTCATGTATTTAAATTGCCAATGAGAGAACGCCCCATATTCCATTAAATCCTATAAGCCATGCAGGCTGTGAATACTGAGATTGACAATACTTCATGTTTCTCTAAAAAAATCTGCACTGTGTAAGAAAAGGCAGCTTGTCAAGTTACAAACACAAAATCCAACTGTAATTTCAGATACTTCATACGTCCTTCCTGTTCGGTTTGTACAAGCAAGTCTACAAAAACATTTGCAGTTCTTTCTATAAGTTCAGCAATCACCCTGATCACCCAAAAGACATGTGAAAAAAACAGTTGGGAAAATTAAACACCTGTCTTGCCATTATCACTGTTTCTTTTCTTAATGCAGTACTGTAAACACAGCAAAGTCGTCTTAATCTTTCAGATACAAATGTTAGATGTTGTTTTATTTCAAAAAAAGATTTGTAGTCAATACAATTTTTCAAAGTTAAACGTATCTCTTTAAATGGTGCTCTCAAAAGATCAAATTCTTGGTATAACTAGATTAATTTTGCAGTTCTGGATATGAACAAGAAAATACCGTGTATCAAAGAAATGTCATTATTCCATTCTCAGGAAGAGGAAGCAGGACTTCCATAAGACCTGTCTATGCCATGCGACAGAGTCTGAGCTAAGAGCTGTGAACTAGCAGCAAGGGACAGCACACTATCAGGATTCACAGATTTTATCTGCTCCTAAGATGATCTGATCTCAGCAAGTTTTCTCACTTCTTCACCAGTTTCCCTTTCTACCCTTTATTCCTTTTTAGGTATTTACAGTATGTGTACTTTCTTGTACATTGCACATAGGGGACAGCAGGACAACCATGACAAGGGTCTCCAAGCTGCACACTTCCATAACAGTCACAAATGGTTCTTAACAGCTGGTTTTCCCTGACTTTTTAATTACCAAAGCTATATAGTCTGCTGCCACTCAAAGATCCCATACCTGCATGTGTTTTATCTCACTCATATTTCACAGGCCCCTTATTTAAAGCACAATAATTTTAAATATATAAGTTGTAAAGAAAATCATGTCAGTTTACAGTTTCTCCTGTAAACTGTTGGTTCTAGAGGCAACACACAGACTCACCTGGTTTCAGTATGCAGTAAAAAAGCTAAAGTTAAGATGTCCTAGGAGGATGGTAGAAAACAGTGAGATAATGTAATTCTTGAGTAGAAAATGTACGTATCCTAGAAAAATGGTCTACAGCTCCTCCTCAGTTACTTACTGTGTCTCAAGATTATAGGGTCTTCACCCCTGCACAGTATGCTTTGTTTCTCAGTAAGGAAAGAGGAAGTAAAGAAGTTAGTTGGGATATTATTTCATTATAATAAAACTAACTGACTTAGTTTGGCATCCAACCATGTTTGAAGCCTGCCAGTAAGGGAAGAATTAGGGCAAAGTCTTCATGCATGCCCCAACACCAGTTTCAACTTCTGGAAGGCACTGTGTGCCAGACACTTATTCAAAGCAGAATATGCACACAGTTATTCACGGTGTTCCCAGAGGACATATTTCTGGGCTGACGCAGTAAGCCTTTAGTCTTCCATGAGACTAGATAGTTTAGAGGATTCATGCATTTTACGTTAGTAATCCTACTTGAGATATTGAAATAGAGTCACATATCCATAAATTTACTTCACCACTTCAGCACCAAGTGTTGATAGAGGAGACATGTCTGCCTCTTACATATGAGGAAGAAAAGCAGAAGTTAACAAAATTTTAATTTTATGCAAGCCTCACCTGAAGAAGATAGCTCAGAATACCAGAAGATACCAGAAGTCATTTGTTTATCCCACTGTACAAACTTCATACATTTTCCTTAATATTAACTACCTTAGTTTTTTCTCCTTTTCTCTCCTTCCAATATATGCTGCCTTGAATCTCTTTTCCAGAGGGTTTCTATCACCCTTAACAGTAATACAAAAATAGCCCATTTGTAATTTAAAGGTTTAGAAGCAGTTAGCTAAGTCTTTGCTTTCATTTCATCAGCTCAAAACTTCTGTATATCAGATCACATTGTTCCAGCTGAGATCCTAATGAGCTAGAATTTCTCATTTTGGTGGCCCCTAAATCCTATTTATAGAGTCCTTTCCAACAATGAATTAATCTGTTCAGAAAACAACGTCTGACTGTGCTCAAAAATAAGTTATAATGAGCCATGTCAGCAAATACTAGATAAAGGTAGTGCTGAAAGAAGGAAATGAATACTTCAAGCTCATTTATGATTTATGAGTTCAGGGTTGAAATGGAAGTGGCACGTAATAATGAACAATGGAAATACCTCTTGTTTGGAGGATGAGGATGAATAGAACTTTGGGCTTGAATAGGTTATTAATAGGTTATTGATCTAAGCTATTTGTGCTACAAAAAAAAAAAAAAAGCAAAGTTCAAGAACTGGTCAGCAATAAACAAAAATGCACTCTATCAGCCAATAGCTAAAATACTTCTGCGCAGCCATAAGAATATAGATCTATAATCATCACAGTCATGGCTATTGCACATCTAAAACTACATCTCTTTTGCAGTTAGAATGTACACATCCAGGAGTTTCACACTCTTACTCCTTCCAAGTTTTTCAAGGAGAGGTCAATTGGCTCTGGACTGAGTCCCAGGATGTTATGGCAGTGAAATCTTATGTGATCTCAAGGGAGAGCACAACAGTGCATTTTCTACTCCAGGCCAGGGAATCAAAAATCCCATGATTTTTTAGAGGTGGACATTTGTTTATTTTCTACTCTACCGGTTTCATCCACTGCCACAGCTCAGAGGATAATGATCCTATTGACCAGTACCTCAAGAGATCTGACTTCAGAGGCAATGCCTACATCACTGGCATGTTTTGTTTTAATTCAACACCATCTTGAAAATCAGAGCCAGACTTTGACATGTTCTCCTAAGGAACGTGTCAGAAACATGCAGTCATGCCTCTAAGTTCATAGGAAAGCTCTTGAAGGGGCTAAGATTTCATCTAGTCAAGTACAGAAAACCTCTTTAGATAAAAATAGAAGTTAAAATGGATGCACATTCATACCTCTCCTTTCTCTTCACAGAGCATAAAAATCACATTTTCATATTACAAAAATATATTTAAAGTAGCAAAATCCTTGTACTTATGACTGTCTAGGATACTAGCTTGCCTACAGTTCTTGCTTTTCATCTGTAGATCAAATGATGGTTTTTAGATACACACATATATATAATATATAAAACTGCATAAATCAGTTGGTCTGGCGAATACTACAACCTGTTTCAAATGTATTTAGTAATTGTTACATTTTTATCTAGATATGTAAACTCCTGCAACAATTTACAGTTTTTACAAAAGCTGTTTGATTACAGCTAAGTCATTTGCTAGTTTTTAATAAAGAGGTACCAGCAATTAAGCTGAGATCATGCTACCAATAGTTTGCAGAAATTAGCAATTTCAACTGAAGTAAGAAAAAAAAATTATCACTTAGCTGGATTCCATTCAGTGGTATCTCCCCAAATTTGTACATAAGCATGCTCTTACCCTACATGGAAAGAAGGGAGTCAGTATTGTGGGTGCTTCCTTTTTTCCATCAGTACATATTGCCAATTAATTTATTCTCAGCTCCAGTTCCCAAGACACAAAACTTTACAAGTAACCATTCTCCTGCGTGTTTGGTATCACTGCCGTAACGCCAGCTGCACCAATCTACACCTCTGAAGTTTTAAGGAAATATAAGGACAGACAGTTTTTGTTCTGGTACAACATTGGCATTTTGCAATAAGAACATAAAGTAAGCGCAGGTTCACCTGTTACTACATTTACTGGGTTGCGTTATTTCTGTTGCCCTAATTAAACATCAGAACTTTACAATTCCTAACTTCTTAAAAAATGTGTAACAAAGTAATAGAAAATTCTTACAGTAAGGTGAAAAAGGATCTATTACATCTGTAATGGGAAAGTTTTTGAACTCTTTCAGCAACAGAAGTTTCACAGGAGATTGTTTTCATCAGCAAGATGAATAAAAGATGAGTTGGCAGGTAAACAAGGTAGAAATATTTATTACTAGCATTCACTGAAAATGACACTAGAATGCCTCTAA